>SEYY01022545.1:15000-20000 GCA_009176605.1 Armadillidium nasatum
ATACATATGTATGTATGTATGTATATCAGTAAATATGTGAAAAAAAATAGTTGTAAGAGATTTGTTAAGAGTGAGAAGTCTCTCGAGGCCTTACCGACCCCATCGTTGAATGATTTCTTTCTCAAAACTTTCGAGATTTTTAATACTCCGAGATTTTATTCTTCAACTTCACACAAAAAAAAAGAAAACAAAGAAAATAAAATAAGAGGAAATGCAACGATAATAATAATAATAATAATAATAATAATAATAATAATAATAATAATAATAATAATAATAATAATAATAATAATAATATATATATATATATATATATATATATATATATATATATATATATATATATATATATATATATATATATATATATATATATATATATATATATATATATATATATATATATATATATATATATATGAAAAGAACTTAACAGAATAAGTTAAGGAAAGGTATAGTATGTTAGCTCATATCTAAAAGTTCAGAGAATAGGGTAAGGAGCTGAACCATCTTTAAGAGGTTATTTTGGATAGAATATCGAGTCTACCGTCTGTACCTTGAGAATAAGAGGAATGCCAATGACGGTAGTAAACAGTGAAATAAAAACGAATGATGATTTCAGTAGAGAAGTCGAGAGTTTTCTCTGTTTTCTATTTAAATTGTCGAAGAATGAAGAATATTGTTAGAAGACAGTAAAGGATAAATTTACTGGTAGATTGAAAAGAGAGCGTGAGTCACAAAGTATAGAATATTCAGAAAACTCCACATTATGACAAGAATATAAAATGCCATAACCCACTTAAGCATGAATTGGTGGAAAATTGAGGATGGACACAGCGAAAGGTAATAGAATTGAATTTGCTATCAGAACGTTCAAACATCTAAGCTTCAATTTAATAAGAAGAGGTTAGATCCAGTGGAAGAAAGGAGTGTTCAACAATGTGAAAATTAGAATAAAAATGGGAAATGTTGCAGAAATAAATGAATCAAAAGGCCGCATACCATAAGAAACCTGTAATTTCGTAACGTCATCAACTCTAACACCAGAAGCCATCATATCCAAAGTTATGAGTGCATAGGGATGGGTATATCAGGAGCTATTTTAGGAAGCCACCTCTCTCTGCTTCTCCCATGCTACAATTAGGTTTGCCTTTTTATAAATTAACATTGTAAAAAAAAAAGTGTTACATGATAGTGGAAAAAAAAATTGCTTACAGAATTAAAACAGACATTTCTTTGTAGTAATAATGTGAGATTGAAGCGCGAAAGAGACGACTCATTGAGAACCAAGTTGCAACGGTTGTCCATTATTATCCCTAATGATCAGTAGTTGGAAATCTTGTTCCAGAAGGCGCCTACGTCTCCTCAGTATTATATATATATATATATATATATATATATATATATATATATATATATATATATATATATATATATATATATATATATATATATATATATATATATATATATATATATATATATATATATATATATATATAAGTATAACCAGCGAGATTGACTGGAATTAGGCTTAACGAAAAAAAAAAAAAAAAAACCCGAACGGGATTTTGATTTGCAATGCAAATCACTCCGCTCAGATTGGCCTCACGCTCTTTCCTGACATCATTTTGGGTGGTTCAAACCATTGAAATTGGCCTCAAGTCTGGGAAGGAGCTCTAACGGAGGCCCTGTGAACCCCCCAAAATGGTATCAGGAAGTTGCCTGAGTTTGCAAAATCGCTGCGTTCACCTCACTTTCTTTCCTGACCATTTTCTTTGTGGTTCAATCAGGCTGAAGTTGGTTCGAATCTGGAGTCCGGGGTCTGTGGGTCCGCGTGGGTCCGTGAACCGACAAAGAAAATGTCAGGAAGGTCCCTGAGAATGCAGGATTGCAGGCAAATGCAGAAAAGTCCGTTCGGGTTTTTTTTTTTCTTGTTTTTTTTCGTTAAGCCTAATTGTAGTCGATCTCGCGGTTATATATATATATATATATAATATATATATATATATATATATATATATATATATATATATATATATATATATATATATATATATATATATATATATATATATATATATATATATATATATATATATATATATATATAAATGTTGCTTTTAATATTAAAGATAGCAAGTTTAATGCAAGGGGAATGAAATAAAATAGTTAAAACTCACTTCTCTTAAGAAACAACTAGTTGAAATAAAAAATAAAAAGAATATATTTTGGAAAAAATTTATTTCTAGTAAAAAATGTAAATTAACCAATTTAATTACATAATTTTTATAAAATAACAAGATTGTGAATAGCAGTGAATTTGAATTTTAAAAAGATTTAGTTGGCTTGAACTTGAGTTTGACGTTTAGGCTTTTGTCTGCATTTTTATATATTCAAAATTGTTCAATTTTAAGATTAGTCATTTCGGATTAAATAAAATAGTATTATATATTCATTTTATCTATATAATTTTTCAATTGATATAATATTTATTATCTGAAAATTTCTTAAATATAAAAATCAAATTTTTCAAGGTCTTAAAATTATTTATTTATTTATTTTTATTTATTTATTTCTTTTATTTATTTATTTAAATAATGCAAGTGAAATAGCAACTTGAAAAGTCAAAAATAAATTGGTTCAATATTCTAAAAATATTTCAGTCTTCACCGGAGATGTTTAACTTTTTTAAGTTTACACACACAAGTTATTTTCATACACAACCTTACACACAAATTACACTCACAAGTTTTTTGCACACAACACTTTACACACATAACTTTTTTATTTTTACACATAAAAAACAATAAAACACCTATTGATCCAGCACCCCCTCCTTGAATAGGGCTCTGTCCGTGAGCGGTGGTGTATGTAAAAAAAAAAATAAATAAATAAAATAAAAACAAAATTTAAAAAAAATTTTTTTTAACTCACCCATCTCTATACTCATAACTTTTTTATTTTTACACATACAACAGTATTGCAAACTTCTGATAAAAAGTTTGTACATCTTAATAGAACGGACCTTTCTTATGGTATCCCTTTATCTCTGTTGAGAATCATGGTGTTGCCTCTCGCCTTAAGCAACGGTATGATAGTTTACTTCAGTAGAAATTATTTATATTTAAATTTTAAAACTCAATACTTCTTAATTAAATATTTAAATATTCAAATACATCAGTATTTAATGTAAATGTCCTATTTTCACCCTCCCACTATAAAAGAGCGACAGCAGCGAAATAACCGACACCATCGACAGCCGCAACATGCGTTCATTTTCTTTTAACATTCCTTTAGTAATTAAGTTTTACAGTATTAGGATACAAGTAATTTGTCGTATCTTCCCACATTTTTATGTTAATGACCGAACTTTAAAAATAAATAAAATAAAAAGTTCTTATTTCCTTATATGAGATCTATATCTGTGCACACTCTATGCTCACTCCATAGTATGTAGTCTACAAAATTTAAATTAACTATATCTTCACCAATACTCACTGGTCGGGGGAGAGGCTCCCGTAGTAGTGTTCGTATGTCATGCATTTGTATCTTCAAAATTGTAGACAACATGACTATAGTAGCACCAGATTTTTCTCGAATCGATCATGTGACCCTTGCCAAATCCGAATCTTTAACACAATTTATTGAGAATTCGTAAAACCTGAGCATTTAGATCCACACCTGACTGTTCATTTTATTTAATCTACCATGCAGCTGACAGTAAAAACCAGGGCAATAATTTATCTTATTTCTGAAGCGATAAAAACATACACTTCCGTTATTCACAGGATATTATAATTTTTAATACAATTTTACAATCGACACTCATTCACACTATTTTTAGTTTAAAAACAAAAAATCAAAAGTACAGAATGAATGATATCATAAAACTCATAATTAGCACACAAAACTGGAAAATTTGTAGGAAAGGCGCAGAACAACAACAAAATAAGACCAACAAAATATTGGAGTAAAAATGAAACAGAAAAAATATGAGAATAAATTAATTATTTTTAACAGCGCCGTATTATTAAAAAGTAATTTCCTTTCAAATATTTACAAGTCTTCATTACACAGTCATTCAGTTTAGTACAACGCATGTGATAATATTATTGTAATGATGATATAACTTTTTACCTAAATAAAAACACATTGATATTGAATAAAATTCTAGTTACAATTTTGAGTATAAAACTTACAATTAAAATCGCAAAAGGCTTCAATAAAAATGATTATTTTAAATTCAATATATATATATATATATATATATATATATATATATATATATATATATATATATATATATATATATATATATATATATATATATATATATATATATATATATATATATATATATATATATATATATATATATATATATATATATATATATATATATATATATATATATATATATATATATATATATATATATATATATATATATATATATATATATATATATATATATATATATATATATATATATATATATATATATATATATATATAGTATATATATATATGAAGGGGCATCATCCTAAGTTGGAAAATCATCTATAGTTTATAAGAACAAGACAAATACCGGATTATTTATATATAGATCTATTTATATAAGAACAGGAAACAACAAACCTGGAGTTTTCAATATTTACAACAAAATTTATGTGAAGTGCATTGGCATTCCTTGTACTGAGAGGACAGCACAGTGGTTGGGGAATGCTTGAAGTCAATTACCTCGAGCACCTGCCATTATAAGAATATGGCAAAGAGATGATGTTCCGAAGTAACGTAGCAGAGAAAGAGGTTCAAGAGAGTTTGAAAGTAGGGGAAAGCTTGTTAGTCTTTTAACCTTAAATTCAGCCCCATCCAAAAGACGGGCAGAGCTGGAGAAACACACCCTGCCTAAATGAGAAAACAGTACTCCATACATTGGTGGATAAGACCTTTATATAATTGGAGTAACTGTTCTGAAGAAAAATTCTCCCAACGTG
>SEYY01022545.1:25000-32500 GCA_009176605.1 Armadillidium nasatum
CAGTTGCTCCCTTTGCATTAAGTTATTTTTATAATTTATTAATGCAAATGTGACAGACATTTAAGTGAAATTAGTTCAAGTTCAAATGATCCTGAGTATATGGATCCTACTTTGCGCTTTCAAAATTAACAAGTTTTTATTATTATTTTTTTTTTTTTTTTTTTTTTAAGAAGTTTTTCATTTTTTTTTTTATTTTTTAAATTAAAAGTTCATATCTGACGAGCATTAACCTATTCGAGAAAAGGAACTTTTCTACGTAGAATGTACAGTCGTCAACAGAAGATCGTTCCTATTTGGCTGGAAATAAATATTTATATAAAATGGAAATCATTTCATAAAAGCTCTATTTTGAATAAAAAGAAAATAAAAACATTGAGTGGGGCTTAATTGAACTGTGATTGGCTGAACCTGAAATGATCTCCATTTTATATAAATATTTATTTCCAGCTTAATAGGAACGGACTTCTGTTGACGACTGTACCTAGAATCCTCTTGTGGGGTCGAACCGTCGTCTTCAGTCAAGTGAGTCAACCACTCTACTACCGTTTGTGCCACAATTGTTTAGGTAAAATTTAAAAAAAAAAAAAAAAAAAATTCACAACTTTGCTTAAAAGAAAATGAATTAAAAAAAAAAAGGAAAAAAGGAAAAATAAAAAAAAAAAAAAAAAAAAAAAAAAAAAGGCATTCAAATATTTAAGCTTGCTGCAAGCTATGCGAGTTATTACAATTTTCTTCGTAATTTAATACAAAATTATTTTAAAAAAGTTGGAGAATTTTTTTTTTTATTGAAAATAAAAGAAAAAAAAGCAAAACAAACCTTGAATATATATATATATATATATATATATATATATATATATATATATATATATATATATATATATATATATATATATATATATATATATATATATATATATATATATATATATATATATATATATATATATATATATATATAGTATATATATATATATATATATATATATATAATATATATATATATTATATATATATATTATATTAATATTTTTTTTTTTTTTTTTTTTATTTTTAATTTTTAAAATTTTAATTTTTATTATTAATTATTATTTTTATATTATTATTATTATTATTATTATTATTATTATTTTATTATTATTATTATTATTATTATTATTATTATTATTATTTATTATTATTATTTTTTTATTTTTTTTTTATATTTTATTTTTATTTATTTTTAATTTTTATTTTTTTTTAGGTAAAATCGAGATTGTAAGAAAGAGTTTAAAACTCTTGTACTAATTGTACCACAAATTGTATTTGTATCAAACAGTAACAATCAATGAAAAAAAAAATTCTGAAATTTTTTTTAACCTAACCTAACCTAACCTAACCTAGCATCAATTTAAAAGAGAAGTGATGAAACAAAGAAGTTGCTGTAAAGAAAATTCATGAAACATTAACTAAATTTTATTTAAAATTATATAAAAAGAAAGAAGAAAAAAAACATTCTAATTTGAAGTTCCTTCAATAAGGAACCTTGAATTTAAAATACTTTTAAAGATGATGCTGTCAAAGAAAAAAAAACAATAACAACAAAAAGAAACAAACTTGTTCTACTCACTTCTAGGCCTAATTCGCTTTGAATATTTAGCTCGCAATTTATTTTAAATCGAAAAAAAAAAATCCCGCCATTTTCGGAATACGAAGCAAATTTTGTTAAAATAAAAAAAAAGTTTTTCCATTCATTTTAATTTAATATATATATAATATATATATATATATATATATATATATATATATATATATATATATATATATATATATATATATATATATATATATATATATATATATATATATATATATATATATATATATATATATATATATATATATATAAATATATATATATATATATGGTGGCAAAGGCCAGATTGTGTTTCAGAATTTACCAGTAGATTACATATACAAGATCAAGCATAGCAGTTAAATCTGGGTTCACAGATTTGGACAGAGAAAGAATGAAACTGTATAGAAGGGTGTGTCACACTAGCTTTTCTCATTGGAAGAGGAGTGCGACGGGAAAGATCAGAAGAGAGATGTTCCTTGTAATAGCGATAATATAGTATAGCGAGAGTGATGTAATGCTTCGAAAGATAGAAAGAGTCTGCAGAGAGTTAGTGAAAGCAAAAAAGTTAATTAGACGAAAAACCGTAGACTCCATCTTTTTAAGGAGAACTGAATGAGCGGAACCACCCAGATGTGTTAGACGGACTCCATGAAGGGGCGAACAACACCCCTGTAAAGAGCAAACAATTTGGGTGGAGTGATGAAATTCTGAAGGCGCCTCAGAACACCAAACCTCTTAGAAGCTAGTTTAGGAAAAAAAGTAGTGTGATCCTACCTAGAAAAATTACGGGAAAAAGAAACACCGTCAACACTAAAGGACATACTAAGGTTTCAGTTGTGTGCTTTCAAAAAAGATGTCATAGTTATTTGGAAGATTATGCCTAGTTAAAAGATGGTGGAACTGAGTTTTTACGGAATTAGAAACAGTCATGTTCTCTCTACCTCAGTTTGAAATTCGAAAAAATCTGCCGAAATTGCATTAGCCCTTTCTTGTGAGATATTTAGAGAACTTCATTATCAATTTTGTTGCGAAGTAATCTTTAAAGTTGGAAGAAGCTGGTAATCTTTATAATAATTTTAGAAGTTCTATTCGGCTCTATTTTAATATCAGTTGAAATTTCCCTTATAATTTTCCAAAAGATTTTTTGTTCTTCTAATTGCTGACCGGTTTCCTCACCCAACTTCGGACATCAACAGAGCTTGGTTGCTAGAGGATCTAAATATAACAGCTTCTTCCAACTTTTAAAATTGCTTCACAACAAAATTAATAACAAATTTCTCCAAATATCTTTTAAGAAGACAGCTGATGCCCTTTCGGTGTGCTTCTTACTTACCCAAATCTGATTGTACATTGACACTTACTGGTTACAAGAATAATTGATTGACAGACGGGACATACCAATGTTTATCCCTATCATTTTTAATTTTGTACTCCTCATGCGAAGCACAAAAACTAAATACCTACTTTTTTTTTATAACATTTCAAAGTTTATAATCTTAACATTTGGCTTACATCTTAAAATTAATCATTCATCTTCTACCATCCAAGCTCTGATGATTCCGGAGTTGGCGGACGAAACTATTTTGTCTATATATTTCAACTTCAACCTTCCCTTCTTTCTGGAAACGTGCTCTCATTCAGCCTTTGCCGAAGAAGGGGAACCCTTCTCAACCCTCCAACTATCGTCCAATTTCTTTAACCTCCGTTCTCTCTAAAGTTTTCGAATCTGTCCTTAACAGGAAAATTTGGAAACATCTCAACTCTTCTAATCTTATCTCTGATCGCCAGTAAGAAATGGCTTTCGTAAGAAACGCTCTACTGGTGATCTTCTTTCCCTTCTCTCTGGCTCTTGGTCCTCCGCTCTTCGGCATTTCGGTGAATCTTTTGCTGTGGCGCTGGACATATTGAAGGCTTTCGATAGAGTCTGGCACAAAGCTTTGATTTCTAAATTTCCCTCTTTCGGAATCTATCCTTCTCTTTGTGGCCTTCTCTATGATTTCCTTTCTGGTCGTTCTATAGCAGCTGTTGTAGACGGCCACCGTTCATCCTATAAATCTATTAATAGTGGTGTTCCTCAAGGTTCTGTCCTATCCCCAACACTTTTTCTACTTTTCATTAATGACCTTCTCTCTATTACTTCATTTCTCATCTACTCCTGTGCTGATGACTCAAACCCTTCATTACTCTTTTCATTTTGAAAGGTGCTCTTCCCAGCAACAGTTAATAGAAGCAAGGAGGGTGGCCTTGGAACAAGTAACCTCTGATCTATCTCTCATTTCAAATTGGGGCAAAGAAAGCATGGTCGTTTTCAATGCCTCAAAAACTCAATTCCTTCATCTCTCTACTTGTTACAATCTTCCACACAACTATGATATCTTCTTCGAAAACACACAACTCAAACCTTCATCTCTCTTTAACATTCTTGGTGTTTCTTTTTCTCGTAATCTTTCTTGGAAAAATCACATTGTTTCTCTTTCTAAAGAAGCTTCTAAGAGGTTGGGTATTCTGAGAAGCCTTCAGTATTTCTTCACACCACCTTAGTTGCTTGCTCTGTATAGGGGTGTTGTTCGCCCCTGTATGGATTATGCGTCACACATTTGGGGTGGTTCCATACATACAGCTCTCCTGGAAAAGGTGGAGTTTAAAGCTTTTCGCCTTATCAACTCTCCTGCTCTCACTAATTCTCTCCAATCTCTTTCTGCCAGTCGAATTGTTGCGTCACTCTCTCTAAACTATCGCTATTATAATGGACACTGCTCTTCTGAACTCTCACGTCGCATACCTCCTCCACTGAGAAGGGCTCGTGCGACTCGACTTTCTACACAGTCTCATCCTTTCTCTGTCCAACTCTCTGACCCCAAACTTAACCGCTATGCTCAATCTTACATGTACTCTAAGGGTAAAGTCTGGAACACACTTCCTTCATCTATTTTTCCAACTTCCTATGACTTATGTCACTTCAAACGCCGGGTATCAGGTCATGTCGGCGTTTAATTTGACCATGTTCCCGACTTTCCTAACTCTGATGGAAATTTTTTAGTAGTCCTCTGGCCTTATTCTCACCAAATGGGATGAAATAAAAAAAAATAAATTTGCTGAATAAAAAATAAGTGAATGTATGAAATGCAAAAATTTTTTAGGAAAAATATTATTATCAACTGATATTAAAATAAAAAACATAATTATTATTTAAGTAATTATAATTATTATTATTACTGTTATTGTTTTCTTTTATTATTATTATTATTATTATTATATATTATTATTATAGTCCAGCACTAGAAATTGAAATAGGTGCATCATATAGCTAAAGAATTAACGAAAGAGGGGCCAATTATGTAATATGAAGCACGGAAATAGGTCTGAAATAGTCCAAGAAAACAACTTTGTGAAAGTTGTAAAGATCAAATTATAACAACTGTGAATCAATTTGATAAACAAAACCCAAGACAGCAGGTACCTGGATCTATAAGCACATTTCAGATTAGACAAATATATATTATATATATATATATATATATATATATATATATAATATATATATATATATATATATATATATATATATATATATATATATATATATATATATATATATATATATATATGTGTGTGTGTGTGTGTGTGTGCGTGTAGATTGAATTCAAACTTCAAACTTCATTTTAAATATCAGGGATTTCCTCAAAATCTGTCTTTCGAGATGCGGAAAGCTCTTTCATCATAAAGTTTTGCAATATTTTGTGTTCCTCTACCACTCCTCTATTTCGGGTATTTTCCTCTTCAAAAAAAATGTAAACTCCAACTTTAATTCTTCCTATTACGCCTCCTCATGTTTCTTTAACCTTCTGCTAAAACTAAACTCTTCGCTCATTCCTATGCCTCTAATCTCACTTTAGATAACTCCAGGATTATTTCTTCTTCTCCAACTCCATCCAACTCATTTATGCCTAATACTATAATATTTCCACTAAAGATGTTTTCCCAAATCTTTTAAAGCTTAACACAAAAAGGCAGGTGTACTATTCTGAAGGTATCCTACCAGTGGTCTTTAAAAATTGTGTTTCGTAGCCTTAATTAATCTCTCATTGGTGAATTAACTTTTTGGCCTCTGTCTATCACATTCAACCTTTCCATGCCACTGAAAGCATGGGTACATTTAGACCCTGCAAAAAGAAAATATCTCTTGACCCTCTATCGTTTTATAGATAAAACCATAATCTTTCCTAAGTTTTCTATCCATAGCGGAAAGATTTGGAAACATTTTAAATCTTCTAACCCTTTCTCAGCAGATATGTAGTAAGATTTCCGTATGGAGAGCACATTTGGTTACTATCTTTCACTTATCCATGATATTTGATCAACAATTCAGGCATATCCATAAGTCTGTCAGTGGCGCTTGATATATAGAAAATTTCGGTAGAGACTTGTACAAAGCTATGTTTTGTAGCAGCTGATGTAGATTCATCTTTTAAGTCTAAATCAATAGTGGTGTTCCTCATGGTTCTATTCTGTCCCCAACTCTTATACTACTTTCATTAATGATCTTCTATCTGTCACTGTTCACTCTAATATGGATGACTCCACCTTTCATTACTCCTTTCAGGTTCAATTGAAATTGTTGAAATTATCAGTAAATTGTTAATTCAAGAAGGGTGACCTTAAAGTTATATATACTTCCTATTTTTATCGGATCAATAGTTGGGGCAAAGAAAACGTGATTGTTTCCAATGTCTCCAAAGTCCTCTTCTTCTACAGTTATATATAAAACCTCCTTCTGTTCTTATATTCTTGGTATTTGATTTTCTCGTAATCTCTCTTGAATGGACCACGTTATCTCTCTCACCAAGCAATTTCTTTTAAGAGGTGAAGTGTTTAGAGGTGCCTTCAGAACTCACCATCAAAATTGCTTCCCCTGTAAAGGGACATTGTTCGCTCTTGTGCGAAGAGTGCATCACATTTCAGAGGTGGTTCTGCACATATTGCTCTCTTTGATAAGGTAAAATTTATAACTCTTTGATTTTTGATTTCTTTTATATATGACCTACATTACTTTCGTGAACGCCACCAGTGTTTGTATGATTTGTTTATATTACGTTCGAATACACTACCGATGTTTGTATGATTTGTTTACACTTTACAATTTCTTATTCGTGTAATTTTAATTTAATTTGGTGGTAACTTTAAACTATGATTTTTTTCATAAAACTAAGAAAATGACGTCATAGAAAGGTAATGCATGAAAACAGAATATATTAAATGGTGGAGCCGGAGCTGAGTCGGAGCGAATCTGGAGCAAAAATTAACGAATTGCTTCATTCCGAAGCAGTTCTGCAGATGGAGTTGAAGTTTGACGGAGCATTGCCCCGGAACATTGGTGGAGCCAGAACTAAGGTCTTGAGAGCGCTCCTGATAGTTACGTATATATATATATATATATATATATATATATATATATATATATATATATATATATATATATATATATATATATATATATATATATATATATATATATATATATATATATATATATATATATATAATATATATAAATATATAAATATATAAATATATAAATATATAAATATATAAATATATATAATATATATATATATATATATATATATATATATATATATATATATATATATATATATATATATATATATATATATATATATATATATATATATATATATATATATATATATATATAGGTAGAGACGTACTATTGCTAGACATAGACACATTATTATTACTTACTTTCTCTAGCAGAACCTAATTCGACTTATCATAACCTGAACTACCGAAATTGCCGTAAAAAGAGGCCTAACCTACACAAGAATTTGCCGTAAAAGAGACCTAACGTACACAAGAACGTT
>SEYY01022545.1:35000-40000 GCA_009176605.1 Armadillidium nasatum
CCACGGATAATAGTGGATATTAAGTAATAACTACTGCACTGCGTACTTAGGATGAGAGCCTTGGCCAAAGCTAACCCTACGCCCAAGTTGTGGTCGGGGAGACATTCGAGAGCTTTTCACTTGGCGATATGTCAGTAGAAGTTCCGAATAGCATCCTTTTGAACCATCGGTGGAGTAGCGGTTAGCACAATGGACTTCCATCTTATGGGCCCAGGTTCGATTCCCCGAGCAGTTAAATGCATTTATATATATATATATATATATATATATATATATATATTATATATATATTATATATATATATATATATATATATATAATATATATATATATATATATAATATATATTAGTATGTATACATCCGCCATAACATCCGCATCTGCAATTATTAAATGCGGATGTTTGCGGATGTATAAAATTTGAAAGTTATTAATTTGTGTCAAATTAAATTAATTTTATAAATATATATATATATATATATATATATATATACTATATTATATATATATATATGTAATAGTAATACAAATGATAAAACAATTAAATTTTGTTCAAAGTGGTCAAACGGAAATGGTCCTTTATAATTCCTTTTAGTCAGCTTTGCAGCTATGTTTTGATTCTAAGTTTCAACAGAGTAAGGAACAATTAAAGAGTGTATGCCTACAAACACACACACACACACACACACACACACACACACACACACACACACATATATATATATATATATATATATATATATATATATATATATATATATATATATATATATATATATATATATATATATATATATATATATATATATATATATATATATATATATATATATATATATATATATATATATATATATATATATATATATATATATATATATATATATATATATATATATATATATATATATATATATATATATATATATATATATATATATATATATACTATATAATGGCCTTATCCCAGACATTTCTGTAACTTCTAATCCGTCTCCTCATATTGTTTAACATTTTATATCTGAGGGTTCCTCCGTTTATCTTCTTATCCCTTCATTCTGTTCTATCTCTTCAAATCTTCTGGATTTTCATCGATTCCGGAGTTATTCTTCCTTCTCTGTTTCATTCCAACTCATAAGTTTTTGTCTATCATTGTAATATCTTCTTAAGATCGTATTTTTTCAATTTCTGTTCTCAATACGAAGACATGTTTTCGGCTGTATTTCTCTAGCTATTTTCAAAATGTGCTAATCTTGCACCCTACCTATTAAACTGCTTGGTCTCTGCTTATCATCTTCAACCGTTTTCCACCCTTCTTGAAAGATATTCTCATTCAACCTGTGACGAAGAAAAGGGGAAACTCTCAACGATTTAACAATTGTCCTTTTGCTTTAGTCTGTGTTCTCTCAAAAATTTTCGAACCTCTTCCTGGAAGATATGGAAACATTTTCATTTTTCTAATCTTCTCAGAGACTGCCACTAGTACTATACTACTGCCACTATATCTCTCAGTGCGTAGCCCTCAACTTGGGATCTTTTATCACTTCTCTCTCTGACTCTTGGTTTTCTGCTCCTCAACATTTCGATGATTTACCTGGCTCGAAACATATAGAAAGCTCTAGACAGAGTCCGGCTTAAATGTTTACTTTCCAAATTTCCTCTTTCGATATCCAACCTTTTCCCCAATTTTCTTTCCGGTTGTTCTACAAATGATTTTGTAGATGACATCTGTTCACCCTTTAAATCTACCAATTAATAATGGAGTTTTTCCAGAGTTCTCCTTTAAACCCTTTTCCAATTTTTCAATAGTGACCATATCTCTGTCCCTTCATTAATTATCTACTCTTATGCTGAATATTCCAAGTTGATTATTCCTTTCGTTTGGAAAATTATCCTATCTTACATCAAATAACTGATGATAAGAGTGTCGTCTTGGAACAACTGACCTGTAGTCTTTATCGCATTTCTTATTGAAGCAGAAGAAAAACAGGGCCATTGTCAAAGCTTCAAAAATTCAGTTCTTTCATTTACCTACTCGATATAATCTTCACATCGAAAATATCTTCATCGAAATGTCACAACTCAAACCTTGTTTTGCTCTTAATATCCTGATCATTTCCATTTCTCGAAATCTTTCTTAAAAATATCATGTCTTTTCTCACTGAAGAACTAAACGAGCTTCTAAAAGGCTGAGTGTTCTGTGGAGCTTTAAAAAATTCTTCCCACTACAACAGTACTTCCGATATAGTGATGTATAGGGACGTCGTTTACCATTGTATAAAGTATTCATTGAATACTTTATACAATTGAATACATACTGGGTTTAAGTTAGGGCTTCTTAGCTTTTAAATACTCTTACTGTCACTGACCCTCTCCTTGGAATATCGGCAATACAGCAAACACATTTTCGGAACTCCTTAATGTTGTATATGTCAAAAGAAATCTTAAAAGTCTTCGCAACCATACAAAACGGTGATTATACATGTGCCTCAGTGCTATCCTCTGAATCTTATAAAACGCGAATCTTTCATGAAGGCCCAGATTTATGTTCAATCAAAAATACTGATTTCATCTCTTCCGAGTTCAGTGCAGGAAGGAAATTTACTGTATATGTAGCAGAAATGTTACATCTCTATTAAAAATCTTCATTAATTGCTTCAACAAACCAAATCTGTTGTGTAGTCGTGGCAATATGATCGTTTCTTTATCAACCGAAGATTCCTTGACGATATATTTTTTTTTCTTCCATGTTTTTTCTAAGAGACCACTGTACTTTCACCCAGGGTTCATCTTTCACTCCACTGTCCTAGAAACATTTAAAGTTCGGAAACTTGATGTACCTACCTTGCTAATCCAGAAAAAAGTTCACAATTTCCAGATCTACACGGATCACCCATTGGTGTCCCGGTATAATATCCTTTCTAGGACTAGGACGAATGTTCTTCCGGAGCTCTTCATTCATAAAGACTAAAAAACCAAATCAGATTGACCTTGTTTCTACTGTTTCAGTTATGTAGAAGAAAAGCCAAATTTAGATTCTTCGAAGCTATTTATGAATAACCGCCATTCATTAGGAGATTATTCAAATATGCCAGGTTTTACCAGCAGTTCTTGTATATTGTTCCAGAAAACAAAATCTTTCTCTTTTGCAAAAAATGGAAGGAAAAGAACTTTGCTCTTTACGATTTAACTGGGTTTTTGTACCCGGTAGAATAAAATATTTTTCTTTCCTTTCGGGATTTAACAATTGAAACTGATCCTTTGGAAGATTTAAGCTCATTATAATCTCGCTCATTCGTATTGACTAAAATCTTCTCCAGCTAACGACGGGCTTTTAAAATCACTAGCATCTTGCACACAAAAGTTCCTTTATCTGTAACTGATTCGCCATCATTTTGATGAATCTCCTAAAGATGGTTGAATGATGGAACAGGTATCTCATCTGCATGTGCTGCAGGTCGTCTATCAATGTCTGTATCACAAATCACAATACGACAATTTACCACGTTTTTGGCTATTAATGCCCTAATATTCAACAAACAAGAATAACATTCGTTACCGAGGTTTTTCTGTTCTCTACATACCATTGGTATTCCAAATTTAAAGCACACACCTTTTAAGTTAGTTTGTTACTGCACATGTTTTTCATAAGTTTTACATACAATATGGAGTTTATATAACTTATCTTGGTTTATCTATAACTTAAAATAGTCAAAATAACCTCTTTTTGAAAATCATCAATAGTTTTTCTCTGTTCACTGAACCTGTACTCTTCGCAAATGAAATAAAATACATCAGATAGATATATATATACAATTTCTTCGCCACCAAGCTATGTCAACACCTGTAACAGGAAATAATGCATGTTATTACATGCACAATACAAATCGAATCTAAATTCCAGGCACCACGACTCAAAAATTATTTTGTTTATTATAATTATAATAATTATAATTATAATTATATAGATGTGGCCAGTTTGAGATATTTATTTGACAATGCCACAAATTTTCCTTCCAGTCTAGTTTTTTTCATGTGAACTACTTTTTTCCCACTGAAGGTGATATATATATATATAATATATATATATATATATATATATATATATATATATATATATATATATATATATATATATATATATATATATATATATATATATATATATATATATATATATATATATATATATATATATATATATATATATATATATATATATATATATATATATATATATATATATATATATATATATATATATATATATATATATATATATATATATATATATATATATATATATATATATATATATATATATATATATATATATATATATTTACAAATAGTGGTGTGGTGCTCCTCATGGTACTATTCTATCACCAACTTTTTTTTCTACTTATCGATGATTTCCAATGTGTTACTTTGTCTCTTATTCACTCTTATGCTGACGATTCAACCCTTAATTTCTCTCTTTGAAAGGCGTCCTATCCAACAGCAATTAATTAACGCTAAGAGCAACTTGCCTCAAATCTTTCTCAGATTTCGAAATGGAACAAAGAGACCATGGTTGTTTTCAGTGACTCAAAAACATTGTTCCTACTATACTAAATAATAATATTTCTGGTGCTTCTTCTCGTGATCTTGGGGAGAATTATATTGTCTCTCACTCTAAATAAGCTTCTAAGAGGTTATGAAGATCCTGAAGAGCCTTCAAAATTTATGCTTTCCATCTTTGTTATTTGCTCTGTACAGTGTGGTTGTTCTCCTTTGTATGGAATACGTATCACCTATCTGAAGTGATTTCATATATACCGCAATCCTTAATAAGGTGGAGTCTAGGGCTTTTCGTTTTATCAACTCTCGTAATCTCACTGACTCTCTCCAAATTCTTTCTAGCCGCCCTCTTGTTAAATCACTGTTATAAATATCACTATTATAATGGGCATTGCTCTTCTAAACTCTATAATAGTATATCTCTTCTCCGAGGATAGCTA
>SEYY01022545.1:52500-67500 GCA_009176605.1 Armadillidium nasatum
CATGTGTGAAATGAATTCGTGCAAAGATAAATATAGTAAACTTAATTCGAGTTTTAAAAGTGAAAATAGTTTACGTTCTAAAAGGAAAAATAAAGGTACTCAACATAGAGTACGATTTTCACTCAATGAAACTGAATATGATTGTTATTGTTCTGAATATAATTGTTGTGATTGTTGTTGTTGTGATTTGGAGTGTAATTGTTGTTGCTGTTGTTGCGATACTGCAACAGCTTGCGATAATCGTCTATCAACTTTGTCAAGAGGAGAAAAATTAATTGTTTTATAGGAAAATAAAATTTTATTAAAAAAAAAAAGAAATTTTAGGAGATTTAATTTCTCTATTATATGAATAAATTTAACCATTTTATATATAAAAAAAAGAAAAGAAAGAAAAACAATTTTCATAAGCCGCGAAAAGCTATTTCCTTAATAACGTCAAGTTCCGTGGGTTGCTTATTAAATTTAGAATTTTTTTTTTTTAAACAAAATACTTTGTTTTTCTCATTCGTTTTTTAATAAAGCTATTAATTCGGCTTTTGATTTGCTTAATATTCAAGTCTTGGTTTTCATTTCAGGCTTTAAAACATTCTACTCTCCTCTTTTAAGCCTCCATTTTTAAACAAAGATTCACACACACACACACACACATACATACACACACAAACACACATGTATATCTTTTTTTATTTATTTATTTCAATTTTGTCATAATTAATTAATGTATTTTAACTTAAATCCGCACTATATATATATATATATAATATATATATATATATATATATATATATATATATATATATATATATATATATATATATATATATATATATATATATATATATATATATATATATATATATATATGTGTGTGTGTGTGTGTGTGTGTGTGTGTTTGTTTATGAATGAGTACGAAAAATGTTTTCTAAGTGTATTTGACCTCATTTTCAGATTTGTTTTCTTTGAAGGTAAATTCTTTTATGGTTACTTTTCACCAAAGATCTACATTTTTGCAAACTAAATGCTTATCTTAATCTCTTATCTAACCTTCATCATATGTGAAAAAACTTCCTCCACTAAATTTGATATCTGGAAATTTGAAGGTTACTGAAATTACTTCGAATATTTTTTCTTCATTTTTAATGAAGAAAAATATTCAGTCCCATTTGGATCCCTTTAAATATCTTTTATGCTAACAGAATTTTTACAATCAAGGTCTGCTGTTCACTTTTTGATAGAAAGAAATTTTTTTTCAAAAACTTCTGTTTTTATTTTGAATGAAAGAATTTAAATTATTGTGCCTTCAATAGCAGTTGTGAAGTAAATAAATCTTAGTAAACGCTTTTTCTAAATTAATATTATTTTCATTTTTATTAATTCCCAAAATTATATTTATTGTTTCTTCTTGTTCCTTATTATTTTAATATTAAAATCGAGAAGAAAGAGTCAGATCATGCAGTTCAGCTCATTTTGCTTCTAGTTTGAACTGGTATCTGTATAACTGTCTAAAAATTCATTAAAGAATGACACTAGCAGACGACACTTGAAGTGGACAACCAATAAAGTATTTTCCACTACAGAGTTCAAAAATTTTTTCTAAATAATTGGAAATTAATCATAAGATATAGCGGTTATTTATTACTAATTCAGTAAAATGTGTTCATTACATTTTAGACAATGATTTTGAGATCGATACCCAAATTGTTGTAAAACAAAGAGAAATGAGTTTGCTGTCAAATTTCCAACATTAGTTTGAATGCGTTTAGAATAAATCAACAGATTTTCTTTCCTCATTTTGTGATCACACAAGAATCGAAACAGAAACCAAAAATATGGACGAAATGTTGAGAACTCCTACTAAGAATTCGAAAATAATATGCAAGTCAGAAAAATTATAGCATTAGTCTTCAGGGAAACAAACGGCATAATACATATAAACTACAATGAGAATAGCATCAAGTATATGGAGAGAAAATCGGCTAATTACACTTTTAAAATATTTTTTTTTATCACTATTATTGTTACAGTGATTATTTGAGTTTTGTATTCATTTGAATATTGTATTAAGCAGATTTGGTGTCCTCTTTCATTCAGCTTTTCCCAAAAATTCAATTTTTTTGAAATTTAGTTCCAATACCGAGTTTACGAGAACCGTGAACCTACTTTGAAAGTTTCTATGAAAGAAACTTTCATTAAGGAAATAAATCTATTAGAATTGCGTTGGTGTAAATGTATCAAGGATTGTGATGATTAAAATGAATGAATAAAATGAATGTAAAATGAATAAAAATAAAATTTGAACCATTTTCTGTCGATCTTATGCTCTTTTAAAATATATTATATATATAATATATATATATATTATATATATATATATATATATATATATATATATATATATATATATATATATATATATATATATATATATATATATATATATATATATACAAAAAGAGAGAGAGAGAGAGATGCCGCCTTCATGGGTTTCCATAGTCTTCAAATTACACACGCTTATTCAACTTATATTTCATCCCGGAATTGTGCAAAATCTATTCTCAGCAAATAATACAATAATCTTGCTAGTTCCTCTTCCTCACAACCTTTCTGGCATTTTGCAAAACAATGTCAACTTTAACTTACCTCTTCCTCTTTCCCAACTCTAGTATCTTCTGAAAGCATAACGGCAGTTTTGCCTTTTCTAAAGCTGAACTCTTCGCTCAAACTTTTGCCTCTATTTCAACATTAGACGATTCCGGAGATGCTCCTACTCCTTCAATTCCCATTAATTTATTTATGTCTAAATATGTTACTTCTCCTAAAGTCATCATTTCTGCTCTCTCTAAGTTTAAAACACTAAGAAGGTGTACGGTCCTGACTTTTTCCCTCCTGTGGTTCTTAAAACTTATGCTACTGAGCTTACACACTGCCTTGGTGAGTCTTTCTACTTCAACCTTCCCTTCTTTCTAGAAACGTGCACTCATTCAACCTGAACCGAAAAAGGTGGAAAAATCTCAATGCTCCAACTACGGTCCCATTTCTTTAATGTTACCGAATCTAAATTTATAATAGGAAGATTTGAAAATATTTCAATTCTTCTAATTTTATCTCCGACTGCCAGTTTGGATTTAGTAAAAAACGTTCTACTGATGATCTTTCTCATTTCTCTGACACTTGATCCTCTGCATTTCGTCATTTCGGTCAGTATTGACGTCGCGTTGGATATATCGAAAGCTTTTGATAAAGTCTGGCACAAAGCTTTGATTTCAAAATTTCCCTCTTTCGGAATCTATCCTTCTCTCTGTGCTCTTCTCTCTGGTTTCCTTTCTGGTCGTTCTACAATTGCTGTTGTAGACGGTCACTAGTCATCCTTTAAATCAATTAATAATGGAGTTCCCAAGGATCTTTCCCAAACCCAACTCTTTTTCTACTTTTCATTAATGACCCCACCCTTCATTACTCCTTTCAATTTATAATTGAAAAAGAAGGGTGGCCTTGGAACAACTAACCTCTAATCTTTCTCGAATTTCAAATTAGGACAGAAAAATATAATCGTTTTCAGTTCCTCAAAAACTCATTTCCTTCATCTAATTCCTTGACACAATCTTTCACATAACTATGACATCTTCTTCGAAAACACGCAACTCAAACCTTCATCTTTCCTGAATATTCTCGGTGTTTTTTTTTCTAGTAATCTTTCTTGGAATGATCACATTACTAAGCAAGTTTTTAAGAGGTTCTGTGTTCTGAAGCACCTTCTCAATTTCTTATCAATACCCCAGTTGCTTGCTCTTTATAGAGGTGTTGTTCTCTCCTATATGGAGTACGCCTCACACATCTGAGGATGCTTCTTGTAGTTCTCCTTGAAAAGGAGGAGTTTAGGGCTGCTCGTCTTATCAACTATTCCGCTCTCATTAATTCTCTCCAAACTCTTTCTGCACGTCGAATTTTTTCGTCACTCTCTTTATACTATCGTTATTACAATGGACACTGCTTATATGTGCTCTCCCGTCGCATACCTCCTCCATTTAAAAAAAAACTCGTGCAACACACCTTTATACACAGTCTCGTACTTTCTCTGTCCAACTCTTTGACTCTAGATTTAACCTTATGCTCAGTCTTCATGTGCTCTACTGGTAAAGTCCGGAACACACTCCCTTTATCTGTATTTTCTAATTTCCTTTGACTTGCACACCTTCAAACGAAGCGCATCGGGACATGTTGGTCTAACTAGACCAGGTTTCGGTATTTCCCCAACTCTGGTGGAAATTAGTAAATTGTATGCCTCTGGCCTTTCCCCACCAGAGATGTTATATATATATATATATATATATATATATATATATATATATATATATATATATATATATATATATATATATATATATATATATATATATATATATATATATATATATATATATTGTAGGCTTAATGATGCCTATACGTTTTCTAATAGTTTAATAACATCAACAAAACATCAATGGAACACGTTCTAGAGATTAGTAAATAACTAAAATTTACATATTTACATATACCTACAAAGATCACGTAAGAAAATATAAAAAAAAAGCATACATACGCACTCGCATACAAAGAGAAAATCTCATTTCTTGCTTCCACCCCATTTTAAATGGATTCAAACGCTTCTCTCAAAGAAGGCAAACGATGGGAAGAGAGAATGTTTTAATCCAATACTGTTTCATTTGGGTTTCTCATTCGTAACCTAATCCGATAGTCGATCTTCGAGGCAAGAAAGGAGACAGCACCAATTTTCGAACAAAATGAACAGATGCGAACAAACTGGAATGTTGTTCTTTTCTTTCCAAGTGTTCTTTTTTTGTTCTTCAAATTTTTGTTATTAGGCAAAGATTTTGTCTTTGTTTCTTTGATTATTGATTAATTTTACCTTTTTCTACGAGTATTTTTTGTTACAACAAAATAAAACAAGAAATAAACTTTTTTTGATGTTTTTTCTTAAACCTTATATATATATATATATATATATATATATATATATATATATATATATATATATATATATATATATATATATATATATATATATATATATATATATATATATATATATATATATTGTTACATGTGTATGTGTGTGTTAAGAGAGAGGGAAGTATAATACCTGTGGATTTGTTAGGTTTGGAGTGGCATGCAAATAGATGTCGGACGGGAGAACCTTCGTATTTGCTGGAATAGAAATGAAGAGACAGAACAGGGTGTGGAGCCTATGATGACAGAAACAATTACAAAATGTATTATTATTGTAATGCTAAGCAGTTTTAAGCAGGGTTCTGCTTGTGCGAAACATGAGAAATCACTTTAATTTTTATGAAATCCAGGTTGTCGCTCCAATAATACAAAGTAGGAAAACGTAAAGGAACAAATCCCATGGAGATGGAAATTTTATGAGTTTTGGTATTCTTTCCTTTAGACGGTTTGAATACGAAGGTTTAACCAATGGAGTAATGACGTAGCGGACCTTTGTGGAAACAAGGAATCTGGGCATGATATTGGAGAGAAGATAATAGAACGGTGCACAGAGGATAAGTAGATAATACTATAATTGAGAGTAGGTAATTTAAAATGCTGCACTCAATGTACCCGTGGACACTAATGAGCTCTAGTGACAAAAGTCAAAGAAAAATAGTTGTTGCAATACATTACTTATAGTACGAGTATCAGTAATGCATTAACTAAAGTCAAAAAGAACTATAGTAGACTTCTAAAATGATTATGTCCCTGTTATAGCGAAAGTGAAGCAGAAACCAATAAAAGTTTTTGAAAGAATCCGAAGGTCAAAGCGACAACGAGTGTTATTAAAGGAGAAAGAAGTTGTTATAACTAGATATAAAAGATGAAGTTAGGGACAAACAGTTAAACCACTGAAGTGATTATTCCAGAAGTTATTAGAGAAGGAAATGAAATGAGTATTCCATGGAATGAAATGAAAAATTGATAACTCATTTATGGCCGGAAATATAGTTAACATCATGATGAAGAAAAAGAAATAAAAATAAGCATAATGAAAAGTCTAAGAGTGTCAAAAAAATCATGCGCAAATCTGTTATAAGGTAGCGTTGGTTGGATACGAAGGATCTATTAAGAAAAGATCGGTTGATGATACTTAGAATGGTTTCTGAACTCACCAGAAGGAAAACAAAAGGAAATAGAATAACATGAAACAATGATGATGTAGAAAGAACTTAAAAGGTTATGGAAAGATAGCATGAGTACATTGGGCAATTATCTGGAAAGAAATATCAGACATCTTGAACCTTCCACCTCAACAGATAAGTACCATCAGTAATGAAAAATTAGAAGTTTAATTAAAAATTAAACCATGAAATCAATAGTCAAGGGTTTAACTGCAGTAGAAATGTGGAAATTTTCCGGGAGAAAAATGTGTTGTCAAGAATATAACAGCTTTCGCAAATAAGACATGAATCTGAAGAAGTACCATAGCATAATTGTATATTAATATTAGTCTACCGTGACTCAAACGGTAGAGTGATGGACTCACGTGCTTGAAGACGCCGGTTCGATCCCACTTGGGGATCCTAGGTATATATTACCTCGAAAAGTTCCTCTCCTAGAATAGGGCAATTCCCGTGAGATGTGAACTTAAAAAAAAAAAAAAAAAAAATTGTCAAACAAAGGATGTAAATAACAATAGGCGGAAAAAAACCATTCGCATATTTAGTACTATGAAGAATTGTCAGGAATAAAGAATTAAATTATATCACTTTTCCTGAAGAGGGAAAGGCAAAAGAAATATTATATTCTGCTAGAAATGTTGCCGAATATGGTCGAGAGACATCTCTAACTACACTTTCATGATTATAAAAAGAATTTTGACAGAGATAAACAAAGGGACCTGATGAATATATCAGAGAAAATTGAAGAAGCTGACAAGTATTTGAAAATTATTAACTTCTACTGGAGACAACAGTTGTTATTATAAAAGAAGATGAATCGGAATGGCACGTTAATGAGAGATCTATCTGGCAAATTTGTTCCACCTCTAAAATGCTATTTTCAAGAGAGAAATCATCCACTTGGAGGAATAGAAGTAAGTAAGCAAAAGATTTAATAACATTCCAAATACCGATGACACCATACTCATCACGGGCTCTGAAGCGAAACTTAATTGTCTTAGAAATGTGGTTAATTGGAACAGAAGTAAGAATGAACTGAAGAGAAATATAGGTAATGCCAAGAATTTTTTCGTAAGATAAAGTATCTATTGAATAAGATACATAGAAATACATAGAAAAGATTAATTAAACCTTATGTGTAACCAGCATAGTTGTAGTAATGTGAGGCATAAAATTTAAACAAGGAAGACGGAATAATGAAATAGGCAGCTGAAATATGGCAATGCAAAAGATTGCATAACAAAAATAGAAAAATTTACACACTAGCAGAAACTCGAAAAAATGAATATTTCAAAGGAAAGAATAAAATCAACAGAATTAAAACAGCTCCAGTCCGTGTTACACATTATAAAAGGGAAAATACATGAATGTTTCTCACTGTAATTATTGGCCAAGAGGATGACTTAAAAAGGCATCCATTGGTGGGACGGCAAGTGATGTTGCTGAAAGAAAAAAATTAAAAAAAAAAAAAAAAAAAAAAAAAAAAAAAAAAAAAAAAAACTACTACTACTACTCCGAAAAGCAAGACAAAGAGATAAGTAGAGTTTTATAGTTGCCAAAAAAAAAAAAAAAAAAAAAAAAAAAAAAAAAAAATAAAAAATACTAATAATAATAATAATAATAATAATAATAATAATAATAATAATAATAATAATAATAATAATATATTTCTCAAGATTTTTTACCGCTTTATAAGTATAAATAATCACGTACTCAAACTAGAACACTTTATTTTTACAAAAGTATCCTATTCGATTCACATAACGAAAAATTGAGCCAGTTAGGAATTAGGTTCAACAAAAATGTAGTAGTCGATCATACTTCAGACGAGAAAATGGCTAAGTAATGAAAATCATGCAGGAGTATTCGTATTATCGACAGACATTTCACTAACAACATTTTCCATATATTAGACTGTTCTTTTCCGTTAGGCGGTCAGAATGTGTTAGCTTATGTTAGTATACGGTGAAGAAATACTACTTCATCTCGTTTACCTTTTCAACTGGAGGAGATCCATCTTCATTTTATGTCTTTCTTATGGCCTCCCATTTCTTAACAATTGTTATAAAAAATTTCGGTATAAAAAAGAAAGTGGGTCACCACGAAAAACACTTTTTACACCTTCAGCAGCATTTTTTTATTTATATATTTTTATTATTATTTCCATGTAGGAAGAAGTCCAAAAGGATTCATCAATTTTCTGGCTAACATAATATATGTGAAACATTTGAAATTTCTTTATGAAATAGTGGTCATTCCATATTTTATGATACTTTAAGTTAACATTTAGAATCCAAGAACACTGTGAATGATCAAAATAAGGAAAAAGAAATGAAGTTTAACAGTGAAATTAAAAAAAATATATTAGAAGTGGTACAGGTACTAAAATATTCAAACATATCACAGCTGCCTTCATTCCTTTATCAGTTTTTGACTCGTCAGTATATACTGGAAAAGACTCATTAAGAGAATAAATGTGTAATTCGAATGTACTATATGGCTCTTGTGATCAGCATGAAACTTTTGTATGAGTACACATAAAAAATGGCTCATTGAAAAGATGTTTAGTACCGAAGACTTTGGGAGTTTCTAGTAATCCAAAGGCATTGGCACCAAATCCTATTCTCTTTATGGTAGGTTTAATGGATACTAGTTTCAGCTGGGAAAGAGAGAACGTGCTTCCTCTTCATGATAGACAAGTCTGATATTTTGCTAAGAAAAAGAGTTCTTTTGAAGCAACCATTATAATAATAGAGATAGAGCAGCAGTTTTCAGAAAAATAGAAGTGAAAGTGGCTAAATAATTTCTACTTCTTCAATTCACAGGGCTATATATATATTTTAAAAAAGTTTTAGAAGACAATCTTAATAAACAGCCTTAATACGGTTTAGAATTTATCACAGTATATGTGATCTCTTGAAGTTCAGTCATTTAGCTTTAATGGTTGCATAGAAGTTGTCCAGGAGGGCCTAAAGATTTCTGGAAGGAAATATGGTGTCGAATATGGTGTGAGCAAGGAAGACGTACGTAGTGGTACATATCTAATAACTGGATATTTCCTAATATGGAAACCAGCTCATTTTCATGATAATGGAAAGAAACATGAATATTCCCTTTCTTCCTGTGAAAAAGACAGATTTAGCTTTTGAGTAATGAACACAGCCCAGTTCGCTATCCAATAATGTTAAAATAAATCTATCGTTCTACACAAGCCATTCCAATATTCCAATATTTAAGTGGCAAAGTTACATCAAGACGTGGAACTAGTGTCAAAATGTAATTTTTAATTTCTCGAATACGAATCCGACTCCAGCAATTTTTAAATTCTCGAATCCGAATCCACTACCCTCGAATTCGAATCCGAAACCAAATCCGAATCTGAATCCATTAAAAAATACTCTAATCCGGATTCGGACATCACTAGATTATATATATATATATATATATATATATATATATATATATATATATATATATATATATATATATATATATATATATATATATATATATATATATATATATATATATATATATATATATATATATATATATATATATATATATATATATATATATATATATATATATATATATATATATAATTATGAAAAAGATGGCTAAAAATGAATACAGCATGATAATGAGAAAATTATATTGACTTAAAATGCATCATCTAATCAAATCAAAATAATCAGATGTAAAGTTCATACAAAAATCTTTGACATTAATTTTAACATTATCTACGTTTCAATCCATAACTAGGATCATTCTCAAGATTGCTTCAAAGAGTAAGAAAAATACATCAATAAACACAGAAAAAAAACAATAAAAATAACGAACTTATTGATATAAAAAAATAAAAATATGAAAAGAACATAATATATAATAAAAGGTTTTGGTAATTAATGAACAATGTGACACGGCAGAGACGAAATCTGTAATGGGAAAATTGCTTGTAAACGAAAAGGTGAGACCTTTGGTCAAGCAAACACTTATGTACTAACATACAATAGAGCGAACTAACGAACTTTTAACCAAATCTAATTATTTTGATTAGATGCTGTATTTATGTCAAAATAATTTTATCGTTATCATGCTTTATTCATTCTTATTTATCTTTTTAGTAATTAAATTAAAGCTCAAAAGGAGCAGTTCCATCTACAACAATACATATATATATATATATATATATATATATATATATATATATATATATATATATATATATATATATATATATATATATATATATATATATATATATATATATATATATATATATACATATATATATTCCCCTCATACACCCCTTCCCCCATCACTACTTGGAAGTTGATGACCTTCGGTGATGAGATTGGTGCCACCAAGACTCTGCAGCCGGCTTGTCCTGATGCACGGTCTATTTTTTTCATTAATTTCTGCAACATTTGCGATCTTCAATCCAATTTCCACTTTGTTGAACATCACCTCTCTTCTTCTAGATCTCACCTCTTATTCTTCAAAGAAACTCAGCTGTTTGAGCGTTCAGATAGCAAATTCTACTCTGTTTCCTCATACTGTCTCTTTCCTCAATTTTCAGCCAAAGGCGGTTGTTGTGCATTCGCGAGCCACGATGTTGTTTGTTCTCGTGTTTCTAATTTGGAGTTTTCCGGATTTCCCCCTTGTGGCTTAAGCTCTCTTGCCATTCTACGACTAAATTTATTTTTCCTGTTTATTTATCTCTTAATTCTACTGACTATCCAAAATTCTTCGACTATTTGAACTCCAAAATAGAACACATTATCTCCTTTTCCTTTCTAAGATATCCTCATATTAGGTGATTTCAATGTTCACCATAGTCAATGGTTTTCTTATAGTTCTCATGATACAGCTGGTGAACGAGTCTTCCATTTTTTTTGTGCAGCTCCCTACTCGTTTACTTGATCATCTTGGAGATTCTAGATCTTTTTCTAACTTCTAATCCTTCTCTTTATACTGTCAAACTCTTTCCTCCTCTGGGTTCGTCCGATCACCTTCTTATCTCTGTATCTTCTTCTATCTCTTCAAGTCTTCCGCAGGAAAGACCTCACCTTTTAATGAAAGGAAACACGTTTATTGCAAATCGGTGCCGCAATCTGGTCGGACTTGCCTTCGAACTTCTTTGATTTCCAGTAGGAATGATTATTGCTTCCTTGGGAGAGGTGCCTTGGAGTGTGCAGAACGCATTACCGAGGTGATTCTCTCTGACATGGAGTTGTATATTCCATTTTATTTCACTTCTACTAAACCTAACAAACCTTGATTTAACTCTTCTTGTTCTCGTGCTTTCAACGCAGGGATGCTCTCTTCAGAGATTACCGTCGTCTTCAAACTCCAGAAACTCACTTAATTAATGTTTCATCCCGGAATCGTTGCAAAATCTATCCTTCGTAAGACTAAAAACTCATTTTTCCGTAGAAAATGCCATTATCTTATTCCTCCTCTTCCTGCTCTTTCTGGCATTTTGCAAAAAATATCAACTCTAACTTTGCTTCTTCCTCTTTCCCTCCTCTAGTATCTTCCGATGGCACAACTACTGTTTTACCTTCTTCTAAAGCCGAACTATGCTCAAACCTTTGCTTCTGATCCAACTTTAGATGGTTCCGGAGGTATTCCTCCTCTTTCAACCCCCCCCCCAACTCATTTATGCCTAAAATTATAATTTCTTCTAAAGACGTCATTTCTCCTCTCTCTGAGCTTAATACTAAGAAGGAGTACGGTCCCAATGGTATTCCTCCTGTGATTCTCAAAAATTTGTGCTTCCGAACTTACACCCGGCCTTGGTAAACTATTGTAAACTATTTTGTCTTTGTCTTTCTACTTTAGTCTTCCCTTCTTGCTGGAAACGTGCTCTCATTCAGCCTGTGCCGAAGAAGGGGGATCATTCTCAGCCCTCTAAATATCGTTCCTTTCCTTTGACCTCCGTTCTTTCTAAAGTTTTCGAATCTATCCTTAACTTGAAGATTTGGAAACATTTCAATTCTTCTAATCTTATCTCTGATCGTCAGTATGCCTTTCGTAAGAAACGCTTTACTGAAGATCTTCTTTGACATCTCTTTGATACTTGGTCCTCATCTCTTCAGTATTTCGGTGAATATTTTGCTATCATGCTGGACATATTGAAAGCATTTGATAGAGTCTGGCACAAAGCTTTGATTTCTAAACTTCTCTCTTTCGGAATCTATCCTTCTCTCTGTGATCTTCTCTCTAATTTCCTTTCTAGTAGTTCTATAGCAGCTGTTGTAGACGGCCACCAATCTTCCTTTAAATCTATTAATAGTGGTGTTCCTCAGAGTTCTGTCCTATCTCCAACACTTTTCTTACTTTTCAGTAATGACCTTCTCGCTGTTATTTCATCTCCTATCCACTCCTATGCAGATGACTTCACACTTTATTACTCCTTTCAGTTTGAAAGATGTTCCTCTCAATAGCAATTAATAGACTCGAGGAGGGTAACCTTTGAGCAACAAACCTCTGATCTTTCACGTATTTCAAATTGGAGCAGAGAAAACATGGTTGTTTTCAATGCCTCAAAAACTCAGTTCCTCCATCTCTTTACTTCGACAAAATCTACCACACAACTATGATTCCTTCTTCGGAAGCACACATTTCAAACCTTCATTTGTTCTTAATATTCTCGGTGTATCTTTTTCTCTGGATCTTTCTTGGGAAGATCACATTAATTCTTTTTCTAAACAAGCTTCTAAGAGGTTGTGCGTTCTGAGGCGCCTTCGTAATTTCTTCAAGCCACCCCAGTTACTTGCTCTCTATAAGGGTGTTGTCCGCTCCTGTATGGAGTATGCATTTCTCTTCTATTAATAAGAGCTCGTTTGACACGCCTTTCTACACAGTAATCCTTTCTCTCTCCAACTCTCAGGCCTCAGACTTTACCGCTACGCTCAATCTTACATATACTCAACTGGTAAAGTCTGGAACACACTCCCTTTATCTGTTTTCCCAACTTGCTTTGACTTGCACACTATCAAGCGCCGTGAATTTCGACACGTCGAACTCTAATGACTAAGATAGGACTTTTCCAACTCTGGTGGAAAATGGTAGGCCCCCAGCCTTTGTCTATACCAGCGGTTCCCAACCTGGGGTACGCGTACCCCTGGGGGTACGCCTGCTATCGATTGGGGGTACATAAAAAAATTTATGGCTTAATTAAAAAAGAATGTGAAAGGAAAAAATTAATATAATATAGATTATAGAATATCAAATTACGAAATTAAATTATTGTTCTATATATATATATATATATATATATATATATATATATATATATATATATATATATATATATATATATATATATATATATATATATATATATATATATATATATATAGGTACTCGTAAATAGAAAAACATTATGAAGGGGTACGGAAGGAAAAAAAGGTTGGGAACCGCTGGTCTATACCGTAAAGATATATATATATATATATATATATATATATATATATATATATATATATATATATATATATATATATATATATATATATATATATATATATATATATATATATATATATATATATATATATATATGGCAAAGGCAGAAGTCTACCAATTTCCATCAAAGTTGGGAAATTATCAGGACGGACTATATTGAAAGCCAACTTGCCCCGAATCACCGCTTTTGAAAGTGTGAAAGTCAAAGAAAGTTGAGAAAATAAATAAAGGAATGATTTTCAGACTTTACCAATAGAGTTTATGTAAGATTAAGCATAAAGGTTAAATCTGGTGTCAGATAATTATAATTGTAAAGAGAAAAAGTGAGACTATGTGGGGCATTCAGAAGAGCGTCTTCCTTGCAATAGCGAGTGCATAGTGTGACACAAGAATGAGTAAAAAGAGACTGGAGAGAGTTGGTAAGAACGGGATAGTTGATGAGCAGAAAATCACTAGATTTCACTTTTTCAGCGAGAACTATGTGAGCGAAACCACCCCAGATGTTTGAATCATGTCCATATATACGGATGAACCACTTCCTCTCCCCTTGTAAAGAGCAAGCAATTTAATAACTTGAAGAAATTTCAAAGGGATCTCAGTATACCCAACCTTCTTAGAAAGAGAAATAATGTTATCCTTCGAAGAAAGCTCAGGTAAAAAAGAAATACCAAGAATATTAAGAACAGATAAAGATTTGAGTTTTGTGTGTTTGAAGACGTCATAGTTGTTTGAAATATTAGGTCGACATGAAAGATGGAAGATCTGAGGTTTTAAGGCATTACAAACAATCACGTAGAGTCATCGGCATAGGAATGGATTAGCGATGAAGCATTATAGAGAAGGTCAGTAATGAAAAGCAGAAGGAAAGTTGAGGATAAAAGAGATTCCTGAGGAACATCATTATTAATAAATAGATTTAAAGAATCAATGGTGGCAGTTGTGGTTCAACAGCTGCCATAGAACGACTGGAAAGGATATCTCAGAGAGATGAATAGATGACGAAAGAGGAAAGTTTAAAAATCAAGTTTTATCCCAGGCTCTATCAAAGGCTTTTGATATGTCAAGAGCCACAACAACAGATTAACCTCAATGCCATATAGCAGAGTACCAAGAGTCAGAGAGAAGAGAAAGATAATAGGACGCTCCCTCATTACACTTATCGCGATAAATTCACTTGATATTTCTTTACTTAAATTCATCAAAATAATAAAAAATTAAGGTAAATATATGAACAGGAAATAACAAGCTACTCATATACAATCGAAGGAGGAGCCCGATAGAGATAAAATTAAGGAGTAAAAATTGAAATTTGGCAACCCTTTCGCCTTTATATTTAAATCAAATTCAAATA
>SEYY01022546.1:0-5000 GCA_009176605.1 Armadillidium nasatum
ATATATATATTATATATATATATATATATATATATATATATATATATATATATATATTATATATATATATATATATATATTATAATATATTATATAATATATATATATATAATATTATTATATATTATATATTTAATTTTTTTTTTTTTTTTTTTTTTTTTTTTTTTTTTTTTTTTTTTTTTTTTTTTTTTTTTTTTTTTTTTTTTTTTTTTTTTTTTTTTATTTTTTTTTTTTTTTTTTTTTTTTTTTTTTTTTTTTTTTTTTTTTTTTTTTTTGAAGACTTTTTTTTCTGAACGACGAATGTGGAACGTTTCTCTACCATTAATGGCTTCCTTTTTTGTTCCTTTTTCAATTGGAATCTTTATCGAAATTTCATTTCTACTCTTATGTACGAACTAATATATATATAATATATATATATATATATATATATATTATATATATATATATATATATATATTATATATATATATTATATATATATATATATATATATATATATATATATATATATATATATGATATGATCTGACGATTAATCGTTATTGTCAAATTTGTTACGATTATTTAGACGATTAATTTGCATATATTCGCGTATAAATATCTCTGTTTCCCCTTTCTAATGAGAATGAAAAGCTGTTTAGTGGTGGGGGCTAAATATGTACTCCAAGACGAAATCGAATTTCTCCAGAAACCGAGAAAGATTAACCTAACCTAACCTAAACTAACACAGAAACTGGAGAAAAGATTGTTTCTGCATCGCAATTTAAGAGCTCTAAATTTAAAGCATTCATATTTTGCATATCTCTCCATGTTCTCACATATTAAAATTTTTTAAATCAATGTTCTGAGGATGCTATTATACTATATATTAATTCTACATGTATTTGCACATTATATTTGTGACACGTCTCGTAAATCTAGAATCTCCTAATTTCGATGTATTATGGCTCAAAATCTCTCTTCCTACTACTACAATTATCTTGTGTTTTCTGCTACTGCTCCCCAATCTTAACAGATTTTCCAGATTTTTTTTCAATATCTTACTACTTCCCACGAGACTGTCACTTCTTCTCATCCAAATGCTGAAGTCCTCTATTTAGGGGATTTCAACGTACACCACACTGAATGGTTGGGCTCCTCTCATACTGATACAGGGGGAGAGGAGGCCGAATCATTCAACATTCTCAACGATCTGGAGCAGTTGATTAGGAACCCACACACATTCCCAGATCGTCCTAACCAATTCTTGAATACACTTGATTTATGCTTCACCACTACTCCTTCTAGTTATAAATACACCATTTTCCCTCCTATTGGTAACTCTGACCATAATCTTATAGCTCTTAGTTATAATGCTTTCTCTCCAACAGCTCCACCATGCCCTAAACGTACTTTCTGGTACTTTAATCGGGCTAATTGGGGGCAATGCGTCGCTTCTTTGCTAACTATCATTGGAGTGAATCTTGCTTTGTCTCGGGGAACGCATCTGTCTCTGCAGAAAAGGTAGGGGCTGTGATCCTTGAGGGGATGGGCAGATTCATTCCATCTTCAACTAAATCTTTTTCTCCTCAAAATCCATGGTTCGATGGCAACTGTTCTCTCGTCCTTCGGGAGAGAGACAGTGCTTATCGTGAATGGAAAAACTCTCCTTCTCCTATCACTCTTGCTAATTTTCATTCAGCTCGGAATCGTTGCAGGGATGTTCTTCGACGGACTAAGCGTACTTTCATAAAAAGGAAGTGCGCTGACCTCCATGGCTCTCCTACTGATAAAAATTTCTGGCCTCTTGTCAAAAATATCTCTAATAACTTCTGTAAATCTGCCTTTCCTCCTCTTATTCGCTCTGATGGTTCTGTAGCTAATACTCCTTCTGAAAAGGCTAATCTCTTCGGCCTCCTTTTTCATCTAATTCCACCCTGCTCGATTCTGGCATCCCTCCTCCTACTCCTTCTCCTCTCAGGTGTCCCATGTCTCTACCTGTAATTACTCATGATCGGGTGCATGGATCCTGAAATCTATGAACGTCAGGAAGGCCAGTGGCCCGGATGGCATTCCCCCTCGTGTTCTGAGGGAGTGTGCTTCCGAGTTTAGCGCCTGTCCTTTTCAGCTCTACTCTCTATGCCTTAATACTAATACTTTTCCTCAATGCTGGAAGCGCGCATTTGTTCAGCCAATCCCAAAAAAAGGTAGCCGCTCTGACCCTTCTAACTATCGACCTAAAGCTCTCACTTGTGTTCTATCTAAAATTTTTGAAACTCTCTCAACTCTCATTTCCTGGATCATTTGGAGTCTCATTCTCTTCTCTCAGATCACCAGTATGGCTTTCGACGCTCGAGGTCAACTGGTGACATACTTTCCTATCTTACTGATCTATGGTCTTCTGCCCTTAGGGACTTCGGGGAGTCTTGTGTGGTGGCGCTTGACATATCCAAGGCTTTTGACCGGGTATGGCATGCGTTGCTGCTCTCCAAGCTCCCTTCCTTTGGGTTTCCTCCTTCCCTTTGCTTACTCTTATCAAGTTTTCTCTCAGATCGTTCCATTTCGGCACTTGTAGATGGAGCGACCTCTTCCTCCTTTTCTGTCAACTGTGGTGTTCCTCAGGGTTCTGTTTTATTTCCAACCTTATTCTTACTTTCATTAACGATCTTCTTAACTGCACTTCTAACTCTGTTCACTCTTATGCTGATGACTCAACTCTACATTCTTCTACTCATTTCAAATCTGCTCCCTCTTTTGCTTCTAGAGTTGCTTCTCGTCTTCAACTTTCCGATTCTATTCTTGCCGATCTGGATGGGATTTCCCGTTGGGGTCATAGCAACCTTGTAAAATTCAACTCTTTAAAAACTCAACTTCTTCACATCTCCCTCTCAAAAACACCTCCCAACTTTCCTATCCTCTTCGATGGTTCTCCCGTCTCACCTGTAAATAACATTAACATTCTTGGTCTTAACATAAACAATAACAATAAATTGTCTTGGAAACCACATATCACAATGGTTGCTAAAGCGGCCTCTAAGAAGCTGGGAATTCTGTTCAGGTTGCGAGAATTTTTTTCTTCTGAGCAGTTACTCCAAATATATAAGGGTCTTATTCGCCCTTGTATGGAGTACTGTTCTCACATTTGGAGGGGCTCCGGCTCCTCCTCTCTTTTGGATAGGGTTGAGTCTAAAGCTAAAAGATTAATTAACTGTCCCCTACTTTCAAGCTCTCTTGACCCCCTATCTCTGCGACGTGACGTTGGCGCACTATCCCTTTTCTATAGGTACTACAATGGCAGGTGCTCGAGGGAATTGGCCTCCCGCATTCCTCCACCGTTGCGTCGCCCTCGTTGCACAAAGGGTGCCCTGCTTTCACACGAATTTTGTATTGGATGTAGGAAACCCCAGGCTAGCCCGTTGTGGTGCCTCCTTCTTTCCAGCCACCTCTGTTCTGTGGAACTCTCTACCATTCATCTATTTTTCCTCCTGTATTTAATCTTCCACTCTTCAAGGCTTCAGTCTGTGCCCACCTGAGAGATGTGCGCTAGGTGTGTGTTTGAGTGAGTTTTTCTTCACTTTGTGTGTGTGCCCCTCCTTGAAAAGGGCTCTGCCCGTGAGTGGTGGCGTTTCTGTAAAAAAAAAAAAAAAAAAAAAAAAAAAAAAAAAAAAAAAAAAAAAAAATTTTTTACAATTTTTTTTTCTGTATTAAAAATTTTTTAAATTTATTTAAAAAAATGGAAATTTTTAAAATTACTTTTTCAATTTCAGCGTCATCGTCAAAGAAAATTTAATCTTCCCATCTCTTTTATATATATATATATATATATATATATATATATATATATATATATATATATATATATATATATATATATATATATATATATATATATATATATATATATATTATATATATATATATATATATATATATATATATATATATATATATATATATATATATATATATATATATGTGAAATTGTTCTGATGAGAAACCATTCTCTTAAAAGCTATATTAAAAGGTGCCATTTTTGGTTCATCGGGTGGTCTAGTGGATAAGACGATGGATTCGAATTTTCGTACGAAGGTATGACCGATCGAACTCCTGAAAGAACTTGATTCTTCGTCTTCCAATTTCTTATATCTTTTCATATATATATATATATATATATATATATATATATATATATATATATATATATATATATATATATATATATATATATATATATATATATATATATATATATATATATATATATATATATATATATATATATATATATATATATATATATATATATAACGATTATTCATTATTATGGTAATCATTATTTTAATTTTGAAGATTTCTTCAATTTACAGTATTTATATGCCTGCTCAAATTTTAAAAGATTGTAAAATCAAAAATGAATATTTCGGGATCGAAAAATTCGAGGTTCCACTCTTCAAGCTTTAAGATAAAATGTAGTTTTTATATTTGTTGAATAAGTTATTTTTCTTGCTTTTATTTCAGTAAGTTCAATTAAAGGAAAAGAACTTTACTTGAGCAACAGGAAGACATTCCTTATAAGCTATTTCTCTAATGTAGTGATAGGACGATTATGAATTTTTTGACGATGACGATTTTAATAATTTGGAGTATGACGATGACGATGAAATTAAAAAAGTATATTTTAAAAATTTATATTATTTTAATAAATTTTATAATAAGGAAAAATTAAATTGTCTTTTCTTTATTCTTTATTCAAATGTAATTTTAATATATAGTATAGTATATGGTGTGCCACTCGCTCTCGATCTCAGATATGCTCTTATAAATATCAAAGTAGTGATCGTTAGTTAATAAAATTTGCCACGAACATACCTAGGTTTGTGAGTTTCTTGCTGACATCACAAATGGTGTTGGAAGTGATCGCCATTAGCATTAAGGCATGCCTGCACACGTTTTTCCTTGTTACAGAATATTGCCACCAACACATTGGGAGTTACATCGTCAATTGCCTGACGAATATT
>SEYY01022546.1:10000-17500 GCA_009176605.1 Armadillidium nasatum
TATTTTTATTCAACCCATATATATATATATATATATATATATATATATATATATATATATATATATATATATATATATATATATATATATATATATATATATATATATATATATATATATATATATATATATATATATATATATGAAAAAAATAAAAAATTTTATTTCAAGTTTGTTACTTGAACAGGGTAATTAATTAATAAATTTTTCAAATACATATCTGTATTAATTTAATATGAATAGCCAATGGTACTGTTCTGTAGAATAGAGTAGAAAAAGGTATAACATATGTGTATATCTTAATAATTTGAAAATTTTAGTTCTTATTAAGAATTTTTTACCCTAATATCCGGCATATCCTTACTATATATATATATATATATATATATATATATATATATATATATATATATATATATATATATATATATATATATATATATATATATATATATATATATATATATATATATATATATATATATATATATATATATATATATATATATATATATATATATATATAATATATATATATATATATATATATATATACACTATATATATATATATATACAAAGTTTACAATTTATCCATTTGGACATGTTGGATTTCTCTTGGACCGTAATTGCCCCCTTGTAATTTTTTCTCTATTGTTCCCCGGTCATTGTGGTATTCGATTTTCGATGTAATAATATGTTCTTTAGATTTTTTTGTGATACGTATCTGTTACTAATTAATCGAATTACGTCAAAACATTTTAATTTAAGGATGTCTTTAGTAGATATAATGAGATATTGACATAAAAAGTACGTTGGTAAACATAAGAAAAAGGGTGTGAAATACGTTTGATTTTTATAATGCAGATTAAAGTTTAATATGAGGTTATTTCAAAGGGGAGTTACATTTCATCATTACATCCTCTTTACTAGCGAAGTTTTCAGACACATAATTTTGTTTTTAAAGATATAAAGATCTGATTCAGTATTGAAATTCTGCAAATGAAACAAAGTGAATAATTAAAAAAAAATTATTTTAGAAATGCTAATCTCATTCTTGTTTTCGTTAGAAATAATTAGCTATTGATAGCTCCTCTTAATTTTTAAATTTTTAATATTGTTCCCCGTATTGATCGTGAAAAAGATGTTGAAATTGTTCTAATTCTGTTTTTAAAGCTGTTTATAACATCGTTATTTATGATTTGAGAAGTATAACGAAACCCTTTTCTGGTTTTAAAGTTTTTATTTCCAACATTGAGGAAGTTTCAATAATGTGACAGTTTTTGCTGTTGATGTTTTTTCTAAACGCGTTTCTATTTTATTCATTCACCTTTAGTTGGGGGAATTTGTTGTTTGTTTCATTTATAATTTATTGTTTTAAGTGCAAGGTAATTTAGAAGGGTTTTTCTCGATGTTATGTTTAATTCCTTTTATAAGATTTAATGATTTTTCAAACTTTACAAATGTTATCTCTTAATTATTAGTATTTATGCTGTTTATTTATCTAATTATATCTTTATTCTTTTTATTTATTTTTAGATTAATTCCGAAAGTTTTTCTTTTCCTTTCCTTTCTTTTCTTTTTTTTTTTTTTTTTTTTTTCAATTTTTGTCCATATCAAAAATCTTTTTCAAAAGTTTTAATTCGACGACCCTTTCTATAATACTCGTACGTAAATTATCAACTTTGCTATTGAGTCAGACTATCAGACTATAAATTACATGAATAAATTGTCTCTCAAAATAGACGTAAAACTATCTTTAAAATTAATTTTAGTAATGTGTTTTCCGCTTTCTTTGCTTTAGAAGTAGAAAAATAAAGTTTCCTTTTCCTTTTTTTCCCTTTTCCGTTGCTCTACTATTCGGAAAGGAAACTTTTTCAAAGAGTTTGCGAAATTAAAGTTGGGTATAAAAAAGGATTCGACATTTCTCCATGAAATAAATTATGGTCGCATTTTATTCGATTTTTTAAAAAAAAAATTATTTTTTTTTTAAAAAAAAGAAAAACGTAATGAAAGCAAATGAAAATGAAAAAAATATTAATTAATCTGTGTATCTTAAAAAAGGAAACTGTGTGAAACCCTCATTTTAAAAGGAATGGATGTATGAAACTGCTTATTGACTCCATCTTTATCTGAAAGTGTAAAAAGCTTTCAATTGACTTTTCTTAAAATAAAACTTCGTCAAACCCTCAGATTCACACCATTCCTGGTGGAAACACTATATGAAACCCACTGATTTATCCATTTCAATTGAAAGGCGTATTACATCTTCAGTTGATTTTCTCTATAAAAGAAGGCTGTGTGAAGCCGTGTTTCACCCCATTCTTAATGGAATGACTGTGTGAAGTCTTGAATTATCCCTTTCTCAAAGCCACCGATTGATCATATCTTTATTGCAAAGCTAGTTATTTTATACCTTTAATTAAGCTCTTCTTTTAAGGTTCCTTCTTTAAAGGTCCAATTCATCCCATTCTAAAAGAGACGTCTGCTTAAATCCCTAATTCATCTTATTCTTAAAGGCATAGTTGCTTGAAGGAACTAATTAATTAATTCCATGTTTACTGATTCATCCTTTTCTTAACGGATTAGGCTCTGTGAAACCACTGATCGATTTTATCTTTATCGAAAGCTGTATTAAACCTTTAATTGAATTCTTCCTTAAAGGAAGAGTGTGTAAAGCTTCTATAAAACAAAGTGCTTGATTCCCATTTAAATTAAATAGACTATCTCCTTTGTTTCAGATGTCTCGGTTTCTTAATTGTCGTGATCAATACCGTTTAAACAAAAGGAATCTCTTTCTCTTTCAAACCAACAGTTGTTTTTATATCTCCTTTTAATGATACCTACATTCAATTACGACGGACTTGGTTAGTATAAGCATTGCAACATTTCTATACAATAACTAATAACTAGTTTTTCTGTAACAGAATCCAATGAGAGAGTTCGTCAGGCGTACACCTTTCTTTATCGTATTCATTGATATATATATATATATATATATATATATATATATATATATATATATATATATATATATATTATATATATATATATATATATATATATATATATATATATATATATATATGTGTATGTGTATGTGTGTTTTATTCTTGGTAAATATATTTCTCCTTTAAAAACCATTTAGCATAATAAGACTTGAAAGCTGGATAAACGGTGATAGAGGATTTACGTTTCAAACTTGGAAGATTGATGAATAATTTGGTCCTGATTTTGATGGGGATGTTGCCAAATATTCTTTAATTCATATATATATATATATATATATATATATATATATATATTATATATATATATATATATATATATATATATATATATATATATATATATATATATATATATATATATGCACACACTAAAGAGCAAAATTAGTGTACCATCTACAATTTAACAGTTGGGAGGTCCCGACGACATTGTAGGATAATGGGAGTACCTATCCATATAATGCAGTTTAGCATCGATAGGTGCGATATCGATGAAATACAGTAAAATTTGGTGAGTGACGTGCCAGGAGAGGTAACTTCACGGGTATGCTGGGTATCGAGAGTATTCAACCTTTAACGTTTGTGCAAGTAATATGGAGAGGTTGCAACGGAGTTTGACACTCGACGACATTTGTGGCAATCACAACACTGGCAGCTGAAGAGTACGGCCAACGCCACTCGACCGACGGTTCGGGGTCTCCCTTACAACCACGAGGTACGAGTTGACACATGCTCACACCAGGCGGCCTATCCAAGGTAAGCCACGGGCAATAACGGCCGTAGAGGACAGATATATACGGTTACTGGCAGCTCGCGATCGACATGCAGCACCAAGTGACCTTGCCGAGCTACAGGCTGTCTATCAGACCAGACCCTTGTTAGCACGAATACCATTCGACGTAGCCTCGAAAAACTTGAATACCACCCACGAAGGCCGGCAAGAGGGACCCCGCTCACCAGGGAGCACCGAAAAGCAAGGATGGCTTTCTCACAATACCTGCATTGGCGGCCTCAGGATTGGGGGAGTATCTTATTTAAGGACGAGTGTCGATTCAATCTGCACAGCTCCAACAGACGTTTCGGGGTTTATCGGAGGCGTCATGCACATGCGGCATGCACAATGCAAGAGATACTCCCCTTTGGTGGTGGGTTTTTCCATGCCCGCACGGAGTTGCACGTCTTCGATGCAGGGTACCTAACCGGGCAACGATACATAATAGACCTACTCGAACCGTGCATCGTATCATTTGGCCCGTACATCGGTGAAACCTTCATCCTCATGCACGTAGCCAGATGTGTTGGTGATTACCTCAATACAGCAGGGATTCGAACATTGGCCCGCGTACAGTCCCGACTCAAACCACATCGAGCATCTGTGGGACACACTGAAAAGTCGGCTGCGACGACTACAGCACCAGCCACATAGCCTTAACCGCCTGCGACAAGCGGTTGTTCGCCTATATGAGGAATTGCCACAATAAACCATTCAAGACCTCATCTCCAGCATGCCACACAAGGTACTGATGGACAAGGACAGGTGGCATGCACATACACCCTGTAGGTTTTCACCTCACCTTACTTATATGCCACGGTGTCTCAGGGTCCCAGGGGTTCTTACGGTGGTGCACCACATTATCCATATTATGAATAACCATGTGCTGTATATTAACAGTGTTACTACCCGTTTTGTATGTTTTAGTATCCACCTATGGACGTTTGTTCCAATGGTGCGTTAATTTTGCTCTTCAGTATATATATATATATATATATATATATATATATATATATATATATATATATATATATATATATATATATATTATATATATATATATATATATATATATATATATATATATATATATATATATATATATATATATATATATATATATATATATATATATATATATATATATATATATATATATATATATATATATATATATATATATATATATATATATATATATATATATATCTATATTAATATATATATATTATATATTATTTATAACCGGCATTATAGAAAATACAAATTATAATATTATATATAAAATATAAAAAGCAAAGCACCAGATGTTGCTTTTCAGTGTACTTTTATTAGTTATTCATTTATTAAGCAAAATCATAAAATAATTAATAATGTCTTCTTGGCAAAGTTTGATATTTAAATTTTTTTTTTTAATATAAATCTTTAGTGTATTTAGTAATCGTTCAAGCTTAACAACTCATTGCAATGGAGATCGTTCCATTAATTTGTAGTGCAGATTGAAAACTATTTTTTATGCGTTGATTCTGAATTAGCAAGCTTCTCTCCCCGTTCCATCCATTTAATAAAATGGGATGTATGCTTTGTTTTTTGCTCTTTTCTCTTTGCTCTCCGCTTATTCCGAAAGATCTGTCCAGCAGAAGATCAGTTTGAGTACAGAAATGTTAAAACGCTTCTTGTCGAAGGTGAGATAGATTAGGATGTCACCAAAGAGATGATGACCTAAAAGAGGAAAGAGGTTAATAACTTAAGGCCTAAGGTTTGGAGATAAGAAAATGCCTAGCATGTTGGGTTCATCTCCAAAACGATGAGATTAGAGAGATGCCTTAACTGCTCAAGCTTATTAGTAAAACACAGAGTATATGTACGTATATATATATATATATATATATATATATATATATATATATATATATATATATATATATATATATATATATATATATATATATATATATATATATATATATATATATATATATATATATATATATATATATATATATATATATATATATATATATATATATATATATATATATATATATTATATATATATATATATATATATATATATATATATATATATATATATATATATATATATATATATATATTATATATATTAATATAACTTTTTTTTTTTTTTTTTTTTTTTTTTTTTTTTTTTTTTTTTTTTTTTTTTTTTTTTTATTTTTAAAAATAAAATATCTTTTATTAAGAAAAGAAAGTTTACAAATAAAGCCTTGCGAATATTGGTCTTTTATTGAATGTTTTTAATAAGACTTAGTTTTTGGCAACTTTAATCATACTTAAAAACTTTCGAAACGTTGTAACTTTTTTTTTTTTTTAATGAAATTAAATATATATATATATATATATATATATATATATATATATATATATATATATATATATATATATATATATATATATATATATATATATATATATATATAATAACTGCTAGTGATAATGCTATGTTATAATTTCGAGGAATCGAACCCGGGCCCAAAAGATGGAAGTCCGTTGTGTTGACCACTACTCCACTGATGGTTCAAAAGGAAATAATCCAGAACTTTCTACTGACATATCTCGCCTAGTGAAAAGTCCCTTCAATATTTCCCCGACCACAACTTGGGCGTAGCGTCAACATGGACCAGGTTCTATCCTGAGTATAAATCGCAGTGCAAATGTTATAATTTTGATAACCACTATGATAAATCAACCGTGGAATCATTATTTATAATTTTATTAATAAATAATAATTTAATTAATAAAAAAAAATTATAAATAATGATTCCACGGTTGATTTATCATAGTGGTTATCAAAATTATATATATATATATATATATATATATATATATATATATATATATATATATATATATATATATATATATATATATATATATATATATATATATATATATATATATATATACGGTCTTTGTAAATTATATATTCGTTAAAATGAAAGGCAACTGTAATAGGTATAAATAGTTTCATGGTTGACTATGCATAGTAAGCCCTTATTATTATTATTATTATTATTATTATTATTATTATTATTATTATTATTTATTATTATTATTATTATTATTATATTATTATTAGTAGTAGTAGTAGTAGTAGTTATAGTGGGCGCAATTTGAGTAGTAATAGAAGTATTAGTGATTCTATTTTGGAGAAATGTTTTGAAGTTTATAAAATTCACTTTCCCAATTTTGTTTATTTTAAGCCTATTATGAACAAGAGTTACGAAGCAATTGAAAACTTGAAGAAAAAGAGGAATTATCCAAATTTTTGCCCTTGTTAATAAATAATCCTTCGTAAAAAAAATTTTTTTTTTCCTAATTCAAAAATAAATCTTAAATAAATAATAATATTTTAAAATTTTCTATTTTCAAATAGAAGAATAAAATTTGTTGTATTTGCATTTACACAGATATTTTAATTTTTAAAACAAAACTCATTTTTTGTCATTTACCGTAATATATATATATATATATATATATATATATATATATATATATATATATATATATATATATATATATATATATATATATATATATATATATATATATATATATATATATATATATATATATATATATATATATATATATATATATTTATTTATATTTATATTTTTTTTTTTTTTTTATTTTTTTTTTTTTAAATTTTGTTTTTGCGTTTAAGAAGCAATAAAAAACT
>SEYY01022546.1:25000-27500 GCA_009176605.1 Armadillidium nasatum
GCATCGAAATTGTTCCTATTAACGGAGAGCGCAAAAAGTTATTGGAGTTCAGTAATAAAGGCCTATAAATATACGCTCCCGTCTATACTTTTATTAAATGAATCCGATAAGGGAAAGAGGAAGCACTTTTGCAACAAACGCTTCTCTTCAAATTAGGGAATATATTCGCAAAAACAGGATTCCATTTTATGCATAAATTCCATCGATTATATATATATATATATATATATATATATATATATATATATATATATATATATATATATATATATATATATATATATATATATATATATATATATATATATATATATATATATATATATATATATATATATATATATATATATATAATAGTAGTAAAACTAAAATAAATTTCTTTCAACTTTCGCAATGTACAGATTAAACCTGAATGAAAATCCTCGGTCGCGGTCAAACCTCGCACAGTTTTATAATTACTTTATAAATATAAAATTTAATTCCACGGTTTATGTGGTTTTATTATTTACTCTATTGTCTGTGTTTGAAAGGATAGTAACTGACCTATTGCCCTGTGCCCGAGTGCAGTCGGAGAGGGGGGGGGGTCCTTTAGGTTAGTCATTATGGCTGGTGTTCAAGAGCTTTCTCAACGCGATTTCCTTTTGTAATGTTGTGGTACAGAGGTAACACCATCTTATCAGCTTAGAGGTCAGGGTTCGAATCCTCATTAATCCATTCTTGGCAGCCCGAGTTTCAACTGAATGAATGACACTCATTCGATAGACTTGGAATATTTTCTATGTTCTCAAATTATTTTGTATTTCATAAAATTGCCTTTTAAGTAGCTTTTGGCTTGTAAGTGGATGCACCCAATATTTTTTTTTCTCTTTTCTATTTTTTTTCTTATTCGCAATATCAGAGCAACAGCCCAACTTTTCCCTACAAAATCCATTTTCTACCGTTTAAGTTCCTGTTAATTCGTTGCAAGTGCGCGTACCCTAATATTTTTAAGTGATTTCGGTTTCTCAACCGCTGCAGCAGAAAATCATTCATTACTTTTTTTCACAAACAAAATGGCGAAACATAAAGCTGCCTCGGAGATGCTTGGAGGGGCGGCATCCAAAGAATGCCTCTCATACACCCATCATCACTTTGGAGTTGGCAGCCTCCAATGTTGGAGATGGTGCTGCCAAGAACTCCCTTCCGACATGCCCCGGTACACGGTCTTCTTTTTTTACTAATTTCTAAAAAATTAGCAGGCTTTTTTTTCTAATTTCCCCTTTGTCAAGCACCACATCTTCTTCTAAACCTCCTTTCTTGTTCTTACCGAAAGCCAGATGCTTGGGTGCTGCTGCTTCTTTAGAATTTGGTGCAACTCCTACCCGTATCCCTGACCGTCTTGGTGATGAATCCAACATACTTGAACTTTTCTTAACCTCTATTACCTCCTGCTCTCTATATCCTCAGTTTACAGCCAAAGGCGGATGTTGCGCATATGTGCGCAACGATGTAGTTTGTTCTCGTGTCTTTAATTTGGAGTCTTCTGAATTCTCTACTTTATGGCTTAAACCTTCTTGTAATTCTACTTCTAAATTTATTTGTTCTCTATTTATCTCCTAATTCTACTGACTATAAAAATTTTTTCAACTATTTAAACTCCAAAATAAAGCACATTCTTTCTTCTCCTTTCTCCGAAATCATAATTTTAAGTGATTTCAATGTTTGCCACCGCCAATGGCTTTCATCTAGTTCTCATGATCCAGCTGGTCAACTACCCTACTAATTTTCTATCCAGAACAACCTTGAGAATTTGGTGCAACTTCCTACCCGTATCCCTCTGACCGTCTTGTTGATGAATTCAACATACTTGATCTTTTCTTAACCTCTATACTTCTCCTTACACTGTTAAACTTTCCTAAACTTTCCACCTTTTGGTTCATGCAATCATCCTTATCTCCGTTTCTTGTTCTGTCTCTTCAAGTCTTCCGCAAGAACGGCTCGGAATCAATTCTTCGTGACACCAAAATCTTTTTTCCGTCGTAAATGCGATAATCTTTCTGCTTACTCTTCCTCTCATCCTTTCTGGCATTTTGCAAAAAAAAATGTCAATTTTAACTTTGCTTCTTTCTCTTTCCCTCCTTTTGTATCTTCTGATGTCACAACTGCAGTTTTACCTCCTACTAAAGCTGAACTTTACACTCAGACTTTTGCTTCTAACCCTACCTTAGACGATTTCTTCTCCTTCAGCCCCATCCAACTCATTTCCTAAAATTGTAATTTCTTCTAAAGATGTCATTTGTGCTCTCTCTGAGCTTAACACTAGGAAGGCGTATGGTTCTGATTGTATTCCTCCTGAGGTTCTCAAAACTTGTGCTTCTGAGCTTGCACCCTGCCTTGGTAAACACTTTCGTCTCTGTCTATCTACTTCGATTTTCCATACTTGCTGGAAGCTTGCACTCATTCAGCCTATGCCGAAGAAAGGGAACCCCTCTCAACCCTCTAACTATCGTGCAATATCTTT
>SEYY01022546.1:30000-35000 GCA_009176605.1 Armadillidium nasatum
AATGATTTCGATAATTTTTTTTCGATGTATTCTCTTAAAAAGAAACACATACACAAGAACTCGCGCACGCAAACTCACACATGCATACACGTACATACACACACACAAATGTATGATTTTCTAAACGAAAATTTGAACTAAGTTTTTTAGGATGGATAATTTTATGTAATATTCTTTCATAGTTCCTTTACCTTATCTCTCTATCACTTGTGAACCTCCCCTTTACGCTACAGGGTATTCAAAACTTTAGTTTTAAACATAAGGGTTCCTTTCTCCTTGATAATATTTTGCACATACTTTTTTTTTTTCCCACTGAAAATTGAATATACTCATTTTTTAATTAAAAAGCTTGAATGAATATCAGTAGATAGTATTAATATTTGTGTTTAAATTTAACGAAACTTAGTCACTTTTTTTTCCATTTATTTGGAATTAATTTTTTTCTTTTTTTTCATTAATGGATATTGTAATATTTTCTAAAATGTTTTTTTATTATTGCATTAATATCAATTTTTATTATTATTTAGAGAAATTTGCCCTCTTTAATTTTGGTTATATATATATTATATATATATATATATATATATATATATATATATATATATATATATATATATATATATATATATATATATATATATATATATATATATATATATATATATATATATATATATATATATATATATATGAGTATTAATTTACGAGATTTTGACAGGAGCTATTGTGTCAAAAAGTCGCTAAATCTGGCAACCTGTCAAACCTCAAGCTCTTTCGTGAGGTTATTTTCAGGCCTATACTGTTTCTTTGCCCTTTGTACAGTGTTCATAATATAATAACAAATAAAATCATATTTTATAACATAAAATAAAATAATCATTTGAAAAATCAATATACTTTTTTTGGCTGAAAAGGATAATTTTCCTAATTAAGAAAGAAATATTTGGTCAGGTGGATAATGTAATTGCCTGTAGATTCTATGGTCGTGAATTCGAGTCTCCCTTTGGTTAAAATTCAATCTCTCAGCTTTTTGACGTCGTATTGTAATTATTTCGATTTGAAAAGGTACTAGTAGTTATTTTGTATACGTTATTACTGATTAAATATTTGAAGCTGTAGGTAGTATGTGGCGCGCCGAAACTACGTCTTGTTTTCTGTTATAAAATGTTTGTCTTAAAAGCTATGTGCCTCCCGGTACTCAAAAACTGACGTTGCTGCTGAGTCTCGTGACTCTGTGCACGTCAAGAAATCCCAGGAAAAATAGGAGAGGTCTTCGACCTCCAGAAACCACGAGAAAAGGAAGATCTGTCTTCCATAACACTCTAGGAAGGAAGAGAAATGATCTCAGTTTGAGGATTAATCATAAAAATCGTGATGGGGGCTAGCATTCCCCCACCCCCTTGAACCCTACAATTCGGAGGCTACGTCTTCAAAATATCGTCAGAGATGAAGCGTAAACAGGTGTAAATGTTCTAAACTGTCAAGAAAGGGGTTTAAAAAAATTGGGGTGCTGGGCTACGTCACCAACTCTATTAAGAGGGGTACTCACCTACATTAGGGGAGAACAACCCTCTAGGGTGGCCTTGAACACTCCACAAGTGGTCAGGAAAGAGTATGGACCTGCAAAAATAACCACGAAATCGCGTGAAGTCTCACAGGTTGCAAATTTAGCTACTTTTTGACAATGTCTCTCTCTCCCGTGAAAAGCGCGTACCTTAATATATATATATATATATATATATATATATATATATATATATATATATATATATATATATATATATATATATATATATATATATATATATATATATATATATATATATATATATATATATATATATATATATATATATATATATATATAGTTTGTATTAAGGCTTCAATAAATCATTGAATATACTCATTGTCTGTTTAACGGAGGGTAACAAAAGAACTATTATTGATTCCTGATTCTTGAACGTCGTTTCACGAGACAGTTTTTGCCATTGGCTTTTAATTAAATGTCGTATTTTATTTGGAGGTTATTTGGATAAGGTCATTTGACACGGTCCGTGTCATTAGTATGATTTTGATGACACTTCGCTTTCTGAATGAAGGAAACAGTTTTCGTACTCTTCCTACTCCTTTCATTGAAACTGGTTAAGATGTGGAACTTAAGGCTAAATTACGTAACATTATTATTATTATTATTATTATTATTATTATTATTATTATTATTATTATAACCAAATTTATTACTACGATATTTTTACGTTTTACAATAATTGTATCACTACCGAAAGGACCGTAAGAGATTCCTTCAAACATGTACTGCTTCGCTTAAAGTATGTACGCGTGTTTGTGCTTGTGTATGTGTGTGTGTGAATGAGGGATCGTAATTGAAGGAAGGTTTCACTTTATATTCCTCTCCTTCTCTGTTTAATTTGGAGAAAGATTTTAATTAATTGAAATTTTTTAGAATTTTCGTTTCGAATTAAATTGATCAATTAAATTTTGTCAACCGTTTGTTTTCGAAAAAGTTTGAATTTTGTTTTAAAGTTTTTATTTAAGTATTATTATTATTATTATTATTATTATTATTATTATTATTATTATTATTATTATTATTATTATTATTATTATTATTATTATTATTATTGTAGTAATATTACACGTTCGTTACTGCTTAACTTTTGTTAATCCTCGTGGGAGTATAGGACCGACTAGACTGGATTCCAGTTTATAAGATCTCTTTCCATACCTTCTGCGCTCTTTTCTGTATTCACCTCCCCTCAGCCCCCCCAATCTTTCTCAATTTATTGCTGCGTAGTTCTTTTCTTCCGAAGTCCTATTTGTTACAACCTTCGAACATCACACTCCTAAACTGTGCAGTTATTTTCTTATTGCAAAAATAAATTAGTGAAATTACTTTCTAATAAGTAATATATCTTTTCTGCTTTGAAAATTTCGTTGGGACAATTTTTGAAATGTTATGTTGTTCTCAGCAATTTATTTTTTAAAAAACCTTTATTATTAATGCCGTTATTTTGCATGATTCATATTGTATAATATACTACCAATTTGACATTAATTAATATAAATATTTCTCTCGTCCAGTTTCATGTATGTTAATTTTGACTTTTATTTCCTACATCCTTCTGTGTTTCTTCTTTATTGTTTATTATACTTCCCAAATATGTGAAATCCTTCGCCAACTTCAACTGTTCCCCTTCACCTTCAAAATACAAACTGATTTTAATATTTTTTTGTTGTTGTCTTTTATTATTTACCTAAAGACCAACCTTCTTTGCATCCTTCTTTAGCCTTTTACGTTTCGCTTAGTACTAAAAATTGTATAATTAAGCTACTTTTACTAATATATTATGACATTTATTTAATAATTAGAAAATCCTGAGGGTGGTCAGAAGGTTTACTCAGTTTCAAAATTACGGGAAAATTCCAGTAGTGATTTTACAAGAAAGGAAGATTAGGTCAGCTAAAGATGGAAGGGGAGCTTTAATTTGAAAAGTTATTAAATGAAGAAAATTTAAGAAAAGTATTCGAAATTAGTAGATTTACGTAAAGGAAAACCGCAGCAGAAAACAAAAGAGAGTTAATAAAGCCATTGAGAAATTAAAAATCGTCAGGGCTAGATAGGATTTCAGTTAAAGCAATGAAGATATTACAGAAATAAAAATTAGTCCAGCTGGATCTCATGAAGAAAATCATCATGTCATTATTTAAAGAGAAAGGTGACATTAAATAGTGATGAGTAAAGAGTTTCCTTCCTTATCTATACAGCACAGCAGTGCCAACGCTTTCTCTTTAATTGGAAGGTCCTTTAAAATCTTGTGTTCGAAATCTTTCAGAATCGTTTGTGATGCTCTTCTTGTGGTTCCTAATGAATTCGAAACAAAACCCTATTAGTTTGATATTCATTTTGGGGAAAATAAAAGTGACCATGGGTTCAAATCCTGCTTAAAAGGACAATAAGGAGCGTTAACTAAGTGGATGTATGCCAGGAACTCGTATGAAATGGAAAGCGAGTTAGAGCATTGTCTTGGAAACGAGGTTAGTGTTTGTTGCATTAATTCTTCAACTAGGATTTTGTAACAAATCCCATAAATAATATCGGCTTCTAATTAGGGCACATCGGGTTATCCAGTTACACTTTATACAGGCCTGTGGAAATTGGACAAAGGTGTAATGGAGAAATGTACTCTTTCACTGATGAGTCCTTCGGCTCGCACTACATGCTCCAGATGAACCTCAGCGAGTGGGGAGACTTCTAGAAGAGCGATTTGCCCCTTACAACATTTCTCCAATGATCCCTTTCGGAGACGCCTCTACGATGGTGTGGACTGACATAAGTTTGAGAGACCTGACGGAGTTCCATATACTGGAAATATATATATATATATATATATATATATATATATATATATATATATATATATATATATATAATATATATATATATATATATATATATATATATATATGCTTTTCTTTAGGAAGCATTAAATCTTAAAAATTTATTTTTTAGACTCTACATAAAAGAGATATTCTTTTTACAATTCGAGGTTTGTCATAAGGAATGAAAAGAATGAGACATAAAATGATAATGCAAGAAACTCCTTATAAGTATTTTTTGCTCTTTCAGTCCTAAAGCAATTAAGATAAGGAGTAGAATAGAATTTACAATATTTTGTCTTTATATATATATATATATATATATATTATATATATATATATATATATATATATATATATATATATATATATATATATATATATATATATATATATATATATATATATATATATATATATATATATATTAGTGATGGCATCCGCATCCGCAAAAATTCAACATCCGCATCCGCATCCGCACTTTCGGAAATTCAACATCCGCACCCGCATCCTCATCCGCACTTTCAAAAATTCAACATCCGCATCCGCATCCGCATCCGCACTTCTCCAAAATTCGACATCCGCATCCGCAAATTAGAAAATAT
>SEYY01022546.1:40000-50000 GCA_009176605.1 Armadillidium nasatum
GTTTATTGTAGATAACTTTTTCCATGGAATTATATATAAAAAATATATATATATATATATATATATATATATATATATATATATATATATATATATATATATATATATATATATATATATATATTATATATATATATATATATATATATATATATATATATATATAATATAAATATAAAAGGAACCAAAGAAAATAAAAAATTTTAGGTTTGAAATGTTTCGGCATTCAACAATCTATCACAGAATCTTTTTTTTTTTTTCCTCCAAGATGAATTTTTTTTTTTTTTTAAATAATTGATTTAATCAGACCAATTCACTACGTTTAATATTCTATACAAAGCTCTAACTGTCTCAATTTACTTATTTTCTAATTATAGAAATCAATGTTTATTTTTCTTCAAAATTTAAATACTGATAGTTCCAACGCTAAAAATAAATATATTTTTTGTTATATTAATGTTTATCTTAATAATATAATAATAAAAATTAAATAACAGCACAGAACCATGGAATATTCTTAAAAATTATAATATAATATAGTTTGTTTGTTTTCTTTAAAATTTAAATACACTGAATTGGTTCTATCGTAGCATTTTCGTCATTTTAAAAAAAAAATTATGATTTAAATAACCTTCTTAATTAAGTTAACTAATTAATAATCGAAAAGAGAAATAAAGTAATCAAAAGGAAATGTCAACGTATCTGTCAAGTGATATTAAAGATTCCAACATTACGATCTCATTTCAAACCAGGGTTAGAGATATATAAAATTTTTTTTATATATATATAAATCAAATTAAAAAAATCATGATTTTTTAAAAAAATTTTTAGTTACAAGTGTAACTAGTTGAAGTGTCATAGCTCAGAGATAACTCTCTGTATTAGCAGCTAAAAGGTCAGGGTTCGAATCCTCTACAGCAGATATAAATTGTGTACGATTCACACCACCACGGTTTAATTCAGTGGTTTCATTTACTTATATATATATATATATATATATATATATATATATATATATATATATATATATATATATATATATATATATATATATATATATATATATATATATATATATATACGAAAAAATAGAAAGTAATTAAATTAAAATGGTTTTTTTTTTTCGAAGTGATCAAAGACGAGCTATGAATGTAATGAATTAAGATCTCTATTCATTTGAACAATATCATTTACATTCTTTAACCATGTTTCTTTTTCAGGTAATATTCTTTCGAACGTTGTTTAAAAAAAAAAAAAAAATTCTTTGTGATTCTTCGTTATTTAATATTCAGGCCAAATAGAATCGCGTACGTTTTTCAAAGGAATTTGTTTGTAATTTGATTTTACGAGGCATAATGCTTCTCTCTGATTGCATCCTATAACATTGACGTAAAACTGAATTTTGTGAGGTTTATTATTGCTCTCTATAAATAATTTAATGTGAGTAATTACTATAAAAGCCTTAATTGACTTTGGTTAATTAATCATTAAGACACATGGTTGGACAATAATTCTTTAAATAATAATAAATTGTTTCTCTCTATTCATTAATTTAGAGCTTTTCTTTTAATTGTAACTTCTGGTAGAGAAAATCGGAGGCCTTCATGTATCCCATCATGTTTGGGAGTAAACAAAGTGTCTTAAATTAATGGCCAGCATGTTTTTATTCATGTTTCAAAGACATTCAAGTGGAGCTGTAAAAACAGATTGAAATGTGGTTTAGATTTTATCAGTTGAGCATGTGAATGAATAAGAGCTAAGCCAAGACACTCGAGTTAAATTCTCCTCAGTGGAGGAGTTATACGTCTAAAAACTTCAGAACGGATTAGGAGTCAGTGAGAGTTGGTGAGACGAAAAGTCCTAGAATTTACCATCTGAAGATGAGCTGTATAAGAGAAACCACTCTAGATATATGTTTTTTATTCCACACAAAGATGAACGACACCTGTATAAAGAACAATCAAATGGTGTAGTATGAAGAAATTCTGAATGCGCCTCAGAACACCCAACCTCTTAGAAGTTTGCTTAATAAGAGAAACGATATGATCCTTCCAAGAAAGATCACAAGGAAAAAAATAGCAATAAGATTTAATCTTATTTCTTAGTTATCTCTTTAAAGAAATTTTGTAATCATATATATTATAAAGTCTAGGATATGGGTATATCAAAGCCAATGAAAATATCTATGTTTTCTCTGTTCCAGTTAGAAATACGAGAGAGAGAGAGAGAGATTAGAGATCAGTTGCATTTCTAGAGCAGAGGTTTTCAACCTTTGAGGTGCCCCACCTTAAGGAGGCTTGGAGGAATTTGCTTTGGGAGTATTGTGAATATTTATATAAACTAATATCTGAAAAATTATATATATATATATATATATATATATATATATATATATATATATATATATATATATATATATATATATATATATATATATATATATATATATATATATATATATATATATATATTATATATAATATATATATATATATATTTTACGTCGGTCTATATTTTCTGCAACTGATAACTTAATATCTGCCAGACGTACAATTTTTTACGAAAAGGTATTTTCTTTTTTGGTGCCATAGTTTCCTACACCTCTTTTTCTTTCCACTATTCAATTAGTCATCGTCAAATGTGTTTTTTTGATGTGAATGTACTTGTTATTTTCGTGCTTTATTTTCCGAGTTCTTTTATTAATTTAATCTTTTTCGCAGGGTTTCATTATGATAAAGAAAAGAAAGTATAGTGATGATTACATTAAATATGGATTTTCCGTAAGTGATAAAAACTGAATTCAATTATTGCAACCTGTTGTGTGTCATTCTGTTCTTAGTAATGACTCAATGAGGCCTGTTCGTTTACAGAGGCATTTGACGACAAATCATGCAGGGCTGAAAGACAAGCCCAAGGAATTTTTTGTTGCAAAATGTAGTGTAGTAAAACGCATGAAACTTGATTCTGCAGGTGCTTTTCATGAAGAAACAGCAAAAGTTTTGGAAGCTTCGTACGAACTGGCCCTCCTCATAGCGAAAGCAAAGAAAGCACACAATCCGCGAAACACTTGTGAAACCGTGCATGCTGACAGATGCTAAAATTGTGCTCGGTGATGAGTGCCAGCAAAAGTTGTCAAAAATTCCCATTTCTGATAATTCGGTGAAGCGTCGGCTTGAAGATCTTGCCAACAACATAAAGTCACAGGTTATCAGTAAAGTAAAAGCTTCGCCATTTTTCTCTTCAATGTGATGAAACAAGTGATTTGTTCAAGTACTGTCAGTTAATAGTTTATTGTCCTTTTATTGATTGCAGGAGCTTAAAAGAAGAGATGCTATTTTCAAAAGCTCTTAAAAACAATATCAAAAGCCTGTGATATAATGGATGTTATTAGTGAATTTTTTGAAGAAAAAGAACTTTCATGGGAAAAAGTTGTGGGATTTGCACTGATGGTGCACCAGTCATGCTTGGTTCTCGTTCAGGATTTCTCAGATTGGCAAATTAAAGAAATTCATCTATAATAGGAAACCGCTGCGTTATCCACATACAGGCTTTGGTAGCTGAAACTTTAATAGTTGATCGTAACAAATCTCTGAAACTGTCAATAAAAGCCGTAAATTTTGTAAAACCTAGCGCCTTGAATACCAGACTTTTTTCATGTCTCTGTGCAGAACATAACACTTTACTTTTTCACACCAAAGTGATATGTTAGGTTGATTGTTTGTACTAAGATCCGAAGTCAAATGTTTCTATTGATTCAGAAAAAAACGAGAACTCTATGACGCTTTCACTAAAGAAAACAATATTTTGTCCTTAGCCTACCTTTCATATTTTTTTGAAGCTTTGAATAACCTCAATATGAAGCTACAAGGACAAAGGTCCAACATTACATCATCATATGACGTAGTTAGTGCATTTCTTGAGAAAATACAGCTTTGGAAGCATCGCCTTCAAACTGAGAACTTTTCCTCTTTTTATAGCCTCAATAACCTGCTTCAAAATAAGAATTTCAATTACCATGAGGTAAGCAAGCAAATTGAGTTGCACTGGACTCGCTTGTAGATGAATTTAAACAATATTTTCTGATCTTTCTTTGGATGATTTGTGCTCGAAACTAACGCAAAATCCCTTTATAATCGACATCGACTCATTGGAGGAATCTTTACAGGAAGAGGCTATAGATCTGAAGAACAACAGAAAAGCCAAGGATGAATTTCAAGTTACGAGTTTTGAAGAATTTGGGATTAATTACCTTTATCTGTATTTAGGAACCGACCGGGGCTGGAATTTGGCCGGGGCCGGGCCGGGCCTTGTAAAATCCTAATGGAAGGAAACACACTCAAGAATGGCATTCTTGATACTTTCTGTCTTGATCCCCACTCTCGGGGTTTTGGTGAATCTTTCGCTGTGGCCTAGACATATCGAATCCTTGATAGAGTTGGCTTGATTTCTTCTTCGGCTAATTTCCTTCACATTCTTATAAATCTAAAATAGTTGAATTTTTTTTCTTTTCATAACTTCTCTCTATTACTTCGTTCCTATACCTCCTATGCCAACACTTTCATCTCCTTTCAATTTGAAAGACTCCCTCCAACAACAGTTGAAAGAAGGATGGCCTTGAACAACTGACTTGATCTTTCTGTATTTCAAATGGAGAAAAGCATAATTGCTTTCAAAGCTCAAAAACTCAATTTTCCTCTTTCTACTCGACACAATCTTCCACACAACTATGATACCTTCATCGAAAATTCAACTCAAACCTTCATCTGTCCTCAAATTCTCGGTGTTTGTTTTTTAATCTTTCTTGGAAAGATCATTATTCTCTCAAAGCTAAAGCTCTTCGTCGTTTTTTTAAGTTGCTTGCTCTGTTATGTTCGCCCCTGTAAACGCCTGCACATCTGGGGTGTTCCAACATACAGCTCTTCTCGAAAAGGTGGAGTCTAGGGCATTTCATCTTATAAACTGTCCAGTATTCCAAAAAAGAATATTGGAATTTTCCATTTTCAATTGGCGTGTGTCGGGTCACGTCGGCCATTAGAAACCAGATTCATAATGTTCCCAAATTCAGGTGGAATTTGGTGGGCCTCCGCCTTTGCTCACCAGAGGAGACTTTTAGAGAATTTGGGTTCCTATCTGTATACCCAAAGGTAGTCACCCAAACATTGCGTATTATTATACCGTTTTCTTCAACATATCTTTGTGAATCTGGCTTTTCAACTCTAACGTTAATAAAAACGAAACAACGTTGCCAACATGAAGTGGAAAGCTATCTTAAATGTGCACTGTCTAATCCTTTAATCCCTGTCCAGTATTCCAATATATTGGAATTGGTAAAAACAAAACTAAATTTAAATTTTATGTTATCCAGTACATGAAAAAAGATAAGAAATATTATTATTATTATTATTTTTACATTTTCAAACATTTCATCACAAAATAAAATTAGGGGGGGGGGCGTGAGAGTTAATTGATATTGCAAAAGAAGGAGTCACTCAAGAAAGGTTGAAAACCACTGTTCTAGAGAGACGACTGCGAGAGAAAGTATTCTATTTTGGAATTCAGAAGGACAAAAATAATGTAGAATTCTTGATAGTACTAGTGGGTAAGCGCAAAGCCAAATGAATTGGTTGGGATTTTCAAGAGAGCCGAAACCAAAAGGTAGCAAAATCGGAGGTCTCCAAATTAGCAGCACTAGACAAATAATATTGTTACGTTCATACGTAGACTGTCCGATTTGACTAAAAATTGAGAATAGAAATCTATTTAGAATTGGAGAAAAAATTGCGATGGTTGCAAAAATTATTAAAGAAAGAAGACCATTTATCTGACGAACCATGAGTATTCATAGGCTCGAACCCCACCATTAAAAAATGTCGGTAATTATCACTCCATGGTAGCAGAACGAACGGAAGGCCAGTCATTGGGTGTTATCACCCATCATCTCCTATGCTTGGTATAATTTACTACCATATTAAAATTATTGAAATAGAAATGTGTAAGTGCGTAAGGTTTACTCTGTCTTTTACGGAACAATGCTAATATATATTTGAATTGTATGTGTTTTAGCTAATTTGTTGGTTGAACCTGTGTACATTTTCCTCTCGTCAACTTATAAATTCATCTTCCGTAGAATGTTCCTAGTTCCACAGCTCTGAAAATCTCACGTTGATTTTTTTTTTCAATCATTTTAATATCTTGACGTACTGTTTCTTTCGTCATAAATTAAAAATGATCTGGAAGGGAGAATTATGCGAGAGTGGATGGATATTGTGACGGTTGATGTTACTGCTGTAAAATTGTTTTTATGTTGATCTTTAAATTTTTGAGGGTGGTTTGTATATATATATATATATATATATATATATATATATATATATATATATATATATATATATAATCAATCACAAACAACAATCAATCATACTTACATTTCCTCCATTTTCCGTAAAATAAATTGAATAATAATAATAATAATAATAATAATAATAATAATAATAATAATAATATAATAAATAGATAAATAAATATAGAAAGGAAGAGCCATTGTCAAAATATTTCTTCCCATTTCTTGTCTGGCCTTCAAATTTTTCTTTTTATGTCTAGAAAGCTTCTTGGGATTCGGTTACATCAATGTCCTTTACGTGCTTTGACTTATATATATATATATATATATATATATATATATATATATATATATATATATATATATATATATATATATATATATATATATATATATATATATATATATATATATATATATATATATATATATATATATATATATATATATATATATATATATATATATATATATATATATATATATATATATATATATATATATATATATATATATATATATATATATTATATATATATATATATATATATATATATATATATATATAATATATATATATATATATATATATATATATATATATATATATATATATGTTTGTGCTCCTATTGAGCGTAATCTTTATCAAAAACAAGGTGGCTAAAAATGAACGTAACATTAGTTTATGATTGTTTATTTTCACTGGTCTTAAAACTTTTGAAAATTATTGCATTATTCATATTTTTCTTAATTTATTTTAAAGTCTCATATTTTATATAATTACTATTATATCTGACGTTTCGGTTCATCTGAACCATCATCAAGAGAATCTGTATCAAAAATGTTAAGTATAAATAGAGAGCTGCAAATGAAAAGAACACATAATTATTATTAACCACATCATGAAAATTGCACATAGGACAAAGATTGAATAAATAAATAGCAATAATAATTGATAGATTGATAAATGAATACTAGTAACACAATACAATAATAATAATAACAAAGACAGCACTGATAATAATAATAATAATAATAATAATAATAATAATAATAATAATAATAATAATAATAATAATAATAATAATAATAATAACAATAATAATAATAATAATTATAATTATATCACTAATAATAAAATTAATAACAGTAACACTACCAAAATAAAGATAATAATAATGATATTAACAACAATAAAAAATAATTTATAACTGGATATTTGGTTAGGAACTAATTGTAAATGAAAACTGCATGGAATATGGTAGTGTATTGAGAATGAATTTGAAAAGGTGCTTGGTTGGTAATACCGAAATTTGTAATGAGTAGGTATGGGAAATAAGTCAGAAAGGGGGTATAGAAGAATTTACTAACAGAAGTACACATACATACATGCATACACCAGCATACATGTACATGCATGTATACATATAAAACACAAAAAAACACAACAATTACATAGTCATACACATTTACAAACATGCACATATGCAGACACACACATATCCATACAAGTACCCACATACATATACATACACACAACATACATACATACAAATAATAAACACACACACATACATATATATATATACATACATACAATATACATATAAACACACATATTGCATACATACATATTCTTTTTTACTTAGTACAGATGTACTTCATTGATACATACTTACAAATCCAGACATTCATAACCTAAGATACATCCATGAATATATGGGACTATGGAGACAGGATATCATCATGGCTAAGTATTATACTACTGATAGGACGGAGTAATCCAAACGAGAAGAAAAGGGGGGGAGGAGATCTGGAGGAGAAGTCCAAATATTAAAGTGTGTAATAGCCATGGGAAGGGAGGAAGAGTGGTAAATTTGCAGTTAGTTAAAGAGTGTATAGGGGGTGAGCTTGTTGGTTGCTGTTGAGGTCTGGTTTGTGATTTGAGATGTATATAGACTCCAGGATGAGTAAAGAGACGGTATCTGTGGCAGAGCCTAGGATGGAAAAATGTTTTGGAAGTAGAAATGTGCCACAGGAGTGAGCATAAGCGCGGATGTTTGAATGTGAGGGAGAGGTGATAGGCAGGGAGGCGCGGTGTGATAAACCTTGGTGCTCATGAATGCGGGTTCTCAGAAGCCTTGTTGTGGAGACAATGTAGCCCTTCGTACAGGAGGGACAGGAGTATTTATACACAACTGAGGATCTAAGCGGAAACGGAAGAGAGGATTTATAAGGAAAGAAGGAAGATATTTTGTAAGAGGTGTTGTAGGTGAAGCGAAGGTCAAGGTGGGGATAGTGATGCGAAAGTGATTTCCGTAGTTTGGTTGTAAGAGAAATGGTGGACTGGTCAAGGTAAGGGAATTTGAAATAGATAGTCTTTTTTGACGCTGTGCTGGATGGAGCACATTTACAATTAGTTCCTAACCAAATATCCAGTTATAAATTATTTTTTATTGTTGTTAAGTCATTATTATTATCTTTAGTTTGGTAGTGTTACTGTTATTAATTTTATTATTAGTGATATAATTATAATTATTATTATTATTATTATTATTATTATTATTATTATTATTATTATTATTATTATTATTATTATTATTATTATTATTATTGTTATTGTTATTGTTATTGTTATTATTATTATTATTATTATTATTATTATTATTATTATTATTATTATTATTATTATTATCAGTGCTGTCTTTGTTATTATTATTATTGTATTGTGTTACTAGTATTCATTTATCAATCTATCAATTATTATTGCTATTTATTTATTCAATCTTTGTCCTATGTGCAATTTTCATGATGTGGTTAATAATAATTATGTGTTCTTTTCATTTGCAGCTCTCTATTTATACTTAACATTTTTTATATAGATTCTCTTGATGATGGTTCAGATGAACCGAAACGTCAGATTTAATAGTAATTATATAAAATATGAGACTTTAAAATAAATTAAGAAAATATGAATAATGCAATAATTTTCAAAAGTTTTAAGACCAGTGAAAATAAACAATCATAAACTAATGTTACGTTCATTTTTAGCCATCTTGTTTTTGATATATATATTATATTATATATATATATATATATATATATATATATATATATATATATATATATATATATATATATTATATATATATATATATATATATATTATATATATATATAAAAAAAAAAAAAAAAAAAAAAAAAAAAAAAAAAAAAAAAATATTATATATATATATATATATATATATATATATATAATATATATATATATATATATATATATATATATATATATTATATATATATATATATATATATTATATATATATATATATATATATATATAGAGGTGGACCGATAGTAATTTTTAAACTATCCACGGATGCGGATGCTGTTGCGGATATTCAATTGCGAATATCCCAGATGCGGATGCGGATAGTTTAATTTTTTAGGAATTTTTGCATAGATTCTTGGAATTTTAAATAAAATATCCAGAATCTATGTTACCAGGGTGTGGAACGGGGACCCAACTCTTGAACACCCCACCAACTTCTTTCCCCAACCTCACCCATTTGGAAAATGGTTATATATATATATATATATATATATATATATATATATATATATATATATATATATATATATATATATATATATATA
>SEYY01022546.1:57500-68062 GCA_009176605.1 Armadillidium nasatum
ACCGCAGTTGACAGAAAAGGAGGAAGAGGTCGCTATATCGATAACAGCCGATATGAAACAATCTGAGAGAAAATTAGACATACGTAAGCATAGAGAAGGAGGAAACCCAAAGGAAGGGAGCTTGGAGAGTAGTGACGCATGCCACACCCGGTCAAAGCCTTGGAGATGTCAAGCGCCACCACACAAGACTCCCCATGATCCCCAAGGGCGGAGACCATAAATCAATAAGATAGGAAAGAATGTCACCAATAAACCTCGAACGTCGTACTGATGATCTGAAAGAAGGGAGTTAGACTTCAGATGATTCAGGAAATGAGAGTTAAGGAGAGTTTCAGAGATTTTAGATAAAATACGTGAGAACTATAGTACGATAGTTAGAGTGATGAGAGCGACTACCCTTCTTCGGGATCGACTAAACATATGCGCGCTTCCAGCATTTAGGAAAAGTATTAGGATTTAGGCAAAGAGTAGAGATGAACAATACAGGTGCTAACTCAGACGCACTCCCTCAGAACACGTGGAGGATTGCCTTCGAGTTCTCTAGCCTTCCTGACGTTCATAGTTCTCAGGATCCCATGGGCCTGATCATGTGAAATTGCAGGTAATGATATGAAGGTGTAGGAGTAGAGATGGAATCTTTGAGGATCAATTAGAGGGAAAAAGAATGCCGAGATGATTTGTTTTTTCAGAAGGAGTATTAGCAACAGAGCCGTCAGGAAGAATAAGAGAAGGAAAAGCAGATTTACAGAAGTTGTTAGAGATGTTTTTGGCTAGAGGCCAGAAATTGTTATCACTAGGAGAACCAAGGAGGTGAACGCACTTCATTTTGGTGAAAGCACGCTTGGCTCGTCGAATAATATTCCTACAACGATTCCGAACTGAAACGAAAATTAGCAAGAGTGATAGGAGAATTAGAGTTTTTCCATGCACGATAAGCACTGTCTTCTTCATGACTGTCACGAGAGCAGGTACCATCGAACCATGGGTTTTGAGGAGAAAAAGATTTAGTTGAAGATGTAATGAACCTTCTCATCGCTTTGGCGATCACAGCAAATAACTTTTGGCAGTGACAGAAGCATTCTCTTGAACAGAACAGGATTCTTTCCAATTAGCCATTAAAGTGCCAGAAAGTTCGTTTAGGACATGGTGGAGCTGATGGAAAGAAAGCATTATTATTAAAAGCTATAGGATTATGGTCAGAGTTACCAATAGGAGTGAAAATGGTATATTTATATCTAGAAGGAGTAGTGGTGAAACATAAATCAAGTGTGTTCAAGAACTGGTTATTACGATTTGGAATGTGTGTAGGTTCCCTAATCAACTGCCCCAGATCGTTAAGAATGCTGAATAATTTGGCCTCCTTCTCACCTGTATCAATATTGAGAGGAACCCAACCACTCATTGTGGTGTACATTGAAATCCCCTAAATAGAGGAATTCAGCATTTGTATGAAAAGAAATAACAGTCTCGTGAGAAGTATTAAGATATTGATAAAGAACTGGATGATTGGTTCCATCAGGGAAGCAGTATCAGAAACACAAGATAATTGTAGTAGTAGTAAGAAGACAGATTTTAAGCCATTAAACATTGAAATTATGAGATTCAAGATTTACAAGACGTATCACAGGACTGTTAATGTTAAAATAGGCACAGACTCCACCACTTAGTCGGAAATTGTGAAAAAAAGTTGTAGTTAGAGACAGTGATTCTGTCAGTGAAAGAATCCCTGTCCAACTGGGTCTTAGACAGAAACAAAAGGTTAGTATGAGAATTAGAGACGTCATACTCCACGGATTTGATATTATCACGGCCACGGACATTATCAAAGTCAATAGAAAGTCCCTGTCTACACCCACCCCAAACACAAGCAGAAACACGCACACTCAAAAACTCACTCACACACGCAAATACACGAACGCTCATATACTCACAGAAAACTAAACTAATTTAAAACGTCAACCTAAAATAAAGTTAAAGGAACGTACGGCAATTAGGCGGTTAAAAATTTAAAAAAAAAATAAAATAAATGGGCGAATAAATGTTTATATTGAAAAAAAACTATTTAAAACAACTTAAAATTCTTGCTTGTAAAAAATTGTCCAAACCTAAATTTTTTCATATACTGTAGGTCGCAGATTCAAATAAAGGAAATAGTTGGTTTCCAGATATTGTATCCAAGGTCATGAGCCCATATTGAACTTCCGAAAATATAACATTCTATAAACACCTGCGTACACTTCAAGTCGAAATTTGGAGACAAGACAATCGAGCATTTAGAAGAATTGTGATGAAAAATCAGAAAACAAATGTTGCTTCTGAGCTGAACCGGAGTCTTGTGCACATTATGAGTGCAAAAACATTGAGAAGGTAACTCAATAGGCTGAATATTCGTAGGCGTGCTGCAATCACCAAACCTTTTGTAAACGACATAAATGTTAGAAAGTGGAGAGAGTGATGCAGCACTCAGAAGAATTGGACTACCGAGGAATTGAAGATAGTCCTTGGTCATGTGAATTGATCTTCACACTATTTCCAAACACGTGCTGTGTTTACGTGTGAAGAGCACCATCCCAGGAATAATATATATATATATATATATATATATATATATATATATATATATATATATATATATATATATATATATATATATATATATATATATATATATATATATATATATATATATATATATATATATATATATATTCCTTTATCTTCATGGTTTGGACAGCTATATCATGGTATTCTGCATACTCAATTAACACTATGCTTGATGTACAATTATTTTGGTGACCAGGTTCATTTAAAGGAACAAAGATTATTTTTTTGTTTGTGGCATCATTTATGAACATATTAATGCCACAATTCCTATAGCTCATGATGTCCAGAATGGATGAACATGGAAATAAGGTTTAATGTTTTTCCTGGCCAGACATTAATATCAAAGAGCTCCTGTTGTCAGTATTGGAGAATAGGGTTCGGGTTCGTTATCCACCACCAGCGCACCAAAAATTGTATAACAGAATTATGCATCATCCAGGTCAAATTTTTTTTTTTTTTTTTGGTCTATTTCCAGAAGAATTGATGCGTTTTTGAATTCGAAACGTGGTCCTACATCATATTAAGAAATAATTTCATGTATTTGACAGATGTTTCCAAATTTTTGTGCCACCCATATATATATATATATATATATATATATATATATATATATATATATATATATATATATATATATATATATATATATATATATATATATATATATATATATATATATATATATATATGGACTATTTAAAATTAATAATTAATGTGAATTTAAAGTAATTTTCTACAAATTTACCGGATATTCGTACGGATAGTATAAACGTGATATCCTGTCTGATAGTCAGTTTTTGAATAATTTCCGATATCCGGCAAATTTACTATCCGTCAAATCGCTGCTTATTTACTGAACTGAAAATAATTTCAAATTAAATGGCTTCGGGAAACAAATTATGTTCTGAGGACTCTCAATTTCTACAATATATATATATATATATATATATATATATATATATATATATATATATATATATATATATATATATATATATATATATATATATATATATATATATATATATATATATATATTATTCGTAAGACCTTATTTTATCTCATAATGTAAGTCTCGCCAACTTGATGTTATCCATCCAAAATATTTGCATTTGTCAAAATTTGGCCTGCGAAGAATAATATTTCATGGTTTTGTAGACACTTTATATGTAAAAGACTGTCGTATCTTAAGAAACAGTTCTCATATATATATATATATATATATATATATATATATATATATATATATATATATATATATATATATATATATATATATATATATATATATATATATATATAAATACATCCTATTATACATCATCCAGGGCTATTTTTTTCCATTTCCAGAGGAATTTATTTAGGTTTTGAAAATATATATATATATATATATATATATATATATATATATATATATATATATATATATATATATATATATGCGTGTGTGTGCGTGCGTGCGCGTATATATATATATATATGTATGTAACGTCGCCGATATATCTGTTTGTGTGTGTGTGTGTATGCGCGTGCGTATATTTGGATGTAACGTCGCTGAAATCTGTGTTCACATCAGCATATGTGTACGCATAGATTAAAGATCGACATATGTAGATCAGTGAAAATTTTAAAGAATTTTTGAATTTTAAAATATTTTACGTTAATTAATATATATATATATATATATATATATATATATATATATATATATATATATATATATATATATATATATATATATATATATATATATATATATATATATATATATATATATATATATATATATATTATATTCGATTTGCGAAAGGAAGAAAAAAGCCTTGTGTATTTTAAAAATTAAATTTAGTTAAAAAATTCTCACATGAGTTCATTTACCCTTATTCCAAAAAACTTAATAATATATATTATAATAAAAAATAAAAAAAATAAAAATATATTATATATATATATATATATATATATATATATATATATATATATATATATATATATATATATATATATATATATATATATATATATATATATATATATATATATATATATATATATATATATATATATATATATGCTCTGGCCTAAAGTGAATGAAGTCCAATTTTCACCGATTTTTTTATAATTTCAAGTTAAACTTCTTGTGAATTCTTAAATTGAACCAGTAAATATTGTTTGTATCACCAAACACTAAAAAAATTTTTTTTAGTTTCATGGGATATGGTATTAAAAAAAGTTGTAAGAGTTTAAAGGGATTTTTTTTTATTGGATTAGATCAACTTTTCCTCTGAGCTCCTTAAATATCTATCTACCTTCTTCATGAATGTAAAAAATGAAAGTGATTTCTCTTTCCTGAAGAAGAACACCCTCTTTCGGAGTTGCTTTACATTCTCCTTCGGGGGTTGTAAGTAAATTTATGCTTTTTATATCATCATTCTTTAGGGCCTAGAATGTTTTTTTTTTTTTTTTTTTTTTTTTTTTTTTTTTTTTTTTTTTTGTAAAGTTTTGTAATATTTTATCTTTAGTAATAATTTAAAACGATTTTTGAAAAAAAATTTTTTTTATTTGAAAAGTTTTAAACTAATTTTTAATAATGCTTTGAGTTGGTTTGATCTGAATTTGATAAAAATATATTTTCCTTTGTTGTTACGCTTTGTTGGTTTTTATTGAACATTTAATTAAAAGTAATTTTATTTTAATTTCACCATGAAATATCTTTCATCATATATATATATATATATATATATATATATATATATATATATATATATATATATATATATATATATATATATATATATATATATATATATATATATATATATATATATATATATATATATATATATATATATGGGTCGTGATAGATAGGCTATGGTTTGTCTCTTCGCTATGTTATTTAGTAGAATGTTGATGGAATTTAACTCCGTGCCTAGTTTCGTTGACGACAGGAATAAAAAATAATAGTTACTTCAGCCATTAGCTTTTTTCACTGTCTGAAGCTTTCCTATTTTCGGCTACTTCGGACAACCTTTTTACCACTTAAGCAGTTTTTTTCTTTCTACGTTATTCGCCAAGCTGTATGATGCGCTGCCAACGTTTCAATGAAGGAGTAAACCAGAGCCCAAACCAATCGTCGTTTCTTTACCTTTTTAACTTTACCTTGGATGTAAAAATATCTTAAGTAGTAATGAAACAAAGTTAAAGATTGTATGGTTTGGTTGGTTATTGATAAAACAATTACATTTTAATTTGTTTACAGGCTTCGTTGCAAAGGCTTAGTATTGAGTATGTTCGAAATTAAGGAGAAACAAATATTATTATTATTATTGCAAAAATAAACAAGTAAAATAGATGTACAATTATAAATACATTTTATTTTATAAAATATAATTTAAACTTTTTTAGATTCACTTTATTTTATATCACACAGTTTTATTTTATTTTTAGCACTTTATTTTATTTATATATACACGAAGCGAAGCGTAGCCACTTTAAATTAAAATGATTTTTTACATCAGTAATTCCATATGGAATTTGAATCTTGTAACTTCGATCCATTCGTCGCGTCGAAGAACTTTGAAATGGCCAGAATAAGGGGTTTCCATTCTTCTATGAATGCGAGTGACTTGAAGACATGAGTACATGTTTGAAATTTTGCAGGTACGTAAGACGAAGAAGGAAAATTGATGGCATCAATTGTTGTGGTGCCTCCTTCTTTCCAGCGACCTCTGTTCTGCGGAACTCCCTACCACCATCTATTTTTCCTCCTGCATTTAATCTTCCTCTCTTCAAGACTTCACTCTGCGCCCACCTGAGTGATGTGCGTTAGGTTCGGGGCTGGATGGGTTCTCTTCTTCCGTTCTCTTTTATAAACCCCCCTTCTTGAAAAGGGCTCTGCCGTGAAGTGGTGGTATCTGTAGGAAAAAAATATATATATGTGAATTAAGAGAAATTAAATTTTTTTTAATAGTAACATAAATTTTTGATAATTAAATGAAAATTCTTTGCATAAGATTCTTTATATATATATATATATATATATATATATATATATATATATATATATATATATATATATATATATATATATATATATATATATATATATATATATATATATATATATATATTAGCTGATGAGTCTTTCAATGTAGAATACTTTCTATATCTTCAAATGTCTATCTGCGTTAGCATTTTATATACGTATGACTAAAGAAACAATTTATTTATTTATTGCTTTTATATTACGGTTTGAAACCATCAATAATTATAACTAGAAAAAATTTTTAGGTGAATTTGTTGGTGGCGAGATAGTATTGCTATGCACACAAGTAAATTTCTTTCGCATTCAGAAATATTTAAATTTGATATCTCAGCTTTATTATCAACAATGATGGATTAGTCCCTTTAACTGGTCTTTTAAATTGCTTTTCCTGCTTCACATATAATAATTATCTCACAGAAATCCTTTTACAAAGGATTTAACTTTACTAATTCTCTCTTTACACTAAGATTATTAAGAGAATTCTCTGAATGGCCCTTTTACTGAATACTTTACTCATAAACTCTGGTTTTATAGTTCATAAACGATTGGAATTAAAGGCTTAAAACTTTAATTAAGTTCGTACTTTTTTATCGTCCTCACTATTATTTGTTTTAGAGGTATTTTTTTGAAAAACTTTTCGAAATTGAAAAGTTATATTTTGAATTTAATTTTGGATTTTTAAATAAAATTTTGAATTTTCTATTTCATTGCTTAGTAATACAAAACCTTATTTAAAGTAAAATTAAACTTTAAATTTTTTCTTTATATATATATATATATATATATATATATATATATATATATATATATATATATATATATATATATATATATATATATATATATATATATATATATATATATATATATATATATATATATATGAATTACAGAAATATATAAATTGTTTTGTAAAATATATTTGCATATTCTCTTGGAAACTTTCAAAGTAGTTATTGTTAGTGAAGAAAATTAGATTTTAAATATAGTTGAAAATTAACTAAAATTTTTTTTTGCAAAAGGTAATGAAATTATGTGCAACGTTTCCCAAGATTTTATTAACTTTTAATAAATTAAAATATTTTTTACTGTACAGTATAAAATTAATTGTTAGATATTTTGAACAATTGTGTAAGTATTATTTTCACCATTATTATTATTATTATTATTATTATTATTATTATTATTATTATTATTATTATTATTATTATTAATATTATTTGCTTTAAAAAATCAGACTATTTCAATATAAAATTTAGGTTGTAAGCTTTATTCAAAATTTGATGAATAGATGAAGTATTTATCCTGATAATATTGATTCATAAATCATATTATTATTATTCATAATAATTTAGATTAAATAAATACATCTTTATTCCATAATATATATTATTAATATTAATATTCCTTAATCCTCTTTATTTTATTTAATTGTATTCATTATTATTATTTTTATTATTTTTATTTTATTATTTTGATATTTTGTATTATATTTTTTATAATTATTCTATTTATATGTATTTTATTTTTATTACTATCATTATAATCATTATTATTATTATTATTATTATTATTATTATTATTATTATTATTATCTATTTATTTATATATAGTTCTCCTACTGTAATAAAGTTAATTTTCCCTAATGCTGTAGGATTTGAAAGGAGCAATTGAGTCCTTGTCCCAAAGCTTTAAAGGCTTATAGTGAAAATAAATAATTCTATTTTCAAAAATAGAAACACAATTGAAAAACAAGTAAATAAAACATGCGGATTTTTATTATTATTTTTTTTTAATTTATTTATTTTTTATTAAAATGTTAAAGTTATTGTAACATTCTTCGGCGAGTCAAGATTCCGTTTCGGTGAAATTGTTAATGGAAAAGCGGGATTTAAATTGAATTTTATATGTCACAGTTCTTTCAATTTATTATTATTATTATTATTATTATTATTATTATATATATATATATATATATATATATATATATATATATATATATATATATATATATATATATATATATATATATATATATATATATATATATATATATATATATATATATATATATATATATATATATATATATATATATATATATATATATATATATATATATATATATGTGATGGATCGGATGTCATATTTTCCAATTTGCGGATGCGGATGCGGATGTTAAATTTTGGAGAAGTGCGGATGCGGATGCGGATGTTGAATTTTCGAAAGTGCGGATGCGGATGTTGAATTTTCGAAAGTGCGGATGCGGATGCGGATGCGAATGTTTTCGATGCGAATTTTGATTTCGAAAATTCGAATGCGGATGCGGATGCGGATGCGGATGCGGATGTTAATTTTTTATGATGAGGATGCGGATGCGGATGCGGATGCGGATGTTAATATTTATATATTATATATATATATATATATATATATATATATATATATATATATATATATATATATATATATATATATATATATATATATATATATATATATATATATATATATATCACCTTTCCACTTTCGTGAAATGGTGCCCGCCACAATTCCCTTACAAACATAACTATTCTTACCTTTCAACGCTTTCACCACCTCCCTCCATCTCTGTCTCCACAAATCTTCTACCCTCGTCTAAACTCAAATTCCTTCCATCAAAATCACTCTCACTCCATCCATCCATCTCCACTTCGGCCTTCCCCTCCCCCTACCCTTCCCCTATCTACATCGGATCTACGTACCTTGCCAACCATTCTGTTCTCTTTCATTCTTCACAAATGTCCAAACCATTTTAGCACATCCTCCTCCTCTCTATCAATTACACTCTTCTTCCATTTACACATCTCCCTTATTCTTTCATTTCTAATCCTATCAATCCTTCTCAATTTATATATCGCTCTCAAATCTTTCATCTCAAAGACATTGAAGCTTTTTCTCGACAGAGCACTTATCGTCTATGTTTCACACACATACAATACAGAAGGTGAACACATACATTCAAACATTCTTATCTTTATTTCTTTCGAAATTTTTCCTTTTTTCCATACTTTCTTAGGCCCCCCAATACTTTCATTCCTTCTACCACTCTGTTCTTTATTCCATTTTCCGTCCCACCCTTACCTTCCACCCAACATTACTAGATATTTGAATTCATTCCCCTCCTCAAGTTTACATTCTCACACTTCTACAAACCAATTCCTCCCTCCACATTTCCTCATCCTCATCCCCACCTCCAATCCTCATAACTTTATTCTTCGCTGGATTGAATTTCAATCTCGTGTTTGCACATTTCCCTTCAAACTCTCTCACAAGTATTCTCATCTTTTCTCCAGATTCTGCCACCAACACATGCCGCATTCTCTGCAAAAAGTAAAACATTCACTTCACATTCACCCTCCATATTTCTCAACGTAAAACTCTTCCCTTCTCTCTCCATTTTTCTAAGTAAACCATTCATCAATAGGTTAAATAACATGGAGATATTACAAACTCCTGTCTCAATCCCACTCCTATGCTAAACCAATCCGATAGTTCTCTCTTCACCCTCACTCTTGATCTACAATTCGCATATATATATATATATATATATATATATATATATATATATATATATATATATATATATATATATATATATATATATATATATATATATATATATATATATATATATATATATATATATATATATTAGTGATGGATCGGATGTCATATTTTTCTAATTTGCGGATGCGGATGCGGATGCGGATGTCGAATTTTGGAAAGGTGCGGATGCGGATGCGGATGCGGATGCGGATGTTGAATTTTTGAAGTGCGGATGCGGATGTTGAATTTGTTGCGAATGCGGTGCGGATGCGGAATGTCGGATGCGGATGTTTGAATTTTCGAAAATGCGGATGCGGATGCGGAT
>SEYY01022547.1:0-22910 GCA_009176605.1 Armadillidium nasatum
TTTAAAATTTAAAAAATAGACGTAATGTCCAATTTAGAAAATGGTTTTACCATCCAATTGTCGCTTATCAAGGATTTGAAACCACGCCCACCGGTGGTCAAGAAATAAACTTGATTGGTCTGTACCGGAGCAGGGTTTCCCTATCCAAAACCCAAATAATCTGTGTAACTTATCATCTTGGTCAGAAATAACATATAACTCAATTTCCCTGGCTAAGAACCACACTCCTCGAATAGGGCTCTGCCCGTGAGTGATGGTGATAACTTAATATATATATATATATATATATATATATATATATATATATATATATATATATATATATATATATATATATATATATATATATATATATATATATATATATATATATATATATATATATATATATATATATATACTATATTGGTCATCATAGCGGGTGTTCATGAACTTTCTCAATGCGATTTCCTTTTGTACTGGTTTGATGGTACATAGGTAATACTCTTACCAGTTTCATAGGTCAGGGTTTGAATCCCCATTTAGCATACTTGAAATTATAAATATCACCACAGTTTATGTAGTTTTATTACTTTACACACGCATTTTATATATATATATATATATATATATATATATATATATATATATATATATATATATATATATATATATATATATATATATATATATATATATATATATATATATATATATATATATATATCGCTTCTCCGGAGGTACAATGACACAAGTGCATTTTTTTAAATACGAAGCAGTACATAAAAAATTATTTTATCTGGTGGAAAAACCACGTAATTGTAATACTTTTTCTTGGCCGCTAGAGTGCAGTTGCCCTCGTTCAAATTACGCGTTTTCAATCATGTTCAGTATATGACGTTAAGGTCAGTTGTGTTGCGGTTTGCAAGTGTGGCGCATCGTTCTGATTTTGTTTAATTCCAGTGGGACAACAACGTAAGTGACAATAGTGTCATTGTTCATATCGAGTAACTCGCAATTTTCCATCACCAGCTAGTGGAGCAATGCCGGGCTGACTAGGGGGCTTTGCGTTGCTTCTATGCTAAATATCCCTGGAGGGACTGCTTTGTCTCTGAAGACGCTTCGGTTTATTCTTCCGTCAAGGTATGGGCTGTAATCGTTGATGGGGTGAGCAGGTTCATACCTTCGTCTAAATCTCCTCAAAATCCATGGTTCCATTGTGTTAGCTCTCGTGTCATTCAGGCTAGAGACATCGTGCATCGAGTGTGAAAAAACTCCTATCACTCTCGCTAATCTAATCTCGCAAGGAATCGTTGCAGGAATATTCGAGTAGCAAAGTAGGCTTTCCCTGTAAGAAGGTGTGCTGAGCAACAATTCTCCTACTGAAATCTTTCAGGCCTATTCCCAGAAGCCTCTAACAACTTCTTTAAATCTTCCTTTCCAGCTCTTATTCGCGCTGATTGTTCTGTTGCCATCACTCCAACTGGAAAGGCTAATCTCTTCGGCCTCCTGTTCTCTAATTCAACCCTGGACGACTCCTGCAATCCTCCTCCTCTCAGATGTCCATGCCTTTACCTGTGATTTCATTTGATTAACTACATGGACTTCTGAAATCTATGCACCTTGGGAAAGCAAGCTACAAGGATGGCATTTCTCAAAGAGTTTTAAAGGAGTGTGCCTCTGAGCTTGCTCCTTCTCTCGTTCAACTTTTCTCTATGCCTCAATACTAGTACTTCACTGTTAGAAGCGTGCATTTGTCCAACCTATTCCGAAGAAATGTAGCCGCCCTGACCCTTCTAACTATCGCCCTGTGGCTCACTAGTATTTTTTCTAAGATCTTTGAAACCCTTCTCAACTACCATTTCTTGAATCATCTGGAATCTCATTCCCTTCTTTCTGAATCATAAATTTGGCTTTCAATGAGCCAATGAACATGCCGTCTATTTGTTGGTAGTAGGTGTTATTAAAAGTGAATATGGTGTTGTTAATATATAAAGATAGGAGTTGTTTGAAAAGGGGTAGAGTTGGACCTAGGTGGTTGTATATGTTCGAGTTTAGAGTGATGTTACTAGTTAGATGACGAGTCATTTGACTATTATTTTTGCTCTATATTTCCCCGCATAACTAACTACTATTACCACCACCATTTTGATCGTATATTTACCTCATTACCTAAGAAAATCTTCACTAGACGCCGAATACTTATCACCGAACAGTCAGGGGGGACCCGACTTCGCAGTGTACTGAAGGCACACCTCCAAAAAGCCTCTATATAGGTGGGTATTAAAACTTCCTGTAGGGGAGAAAAGCCCATAGATTAGAGCTTATGGCTCTATTTGAACTTCATTAATTTGTTATGAATGCACATAATTCTCATAATTTTCATAATATAACAATATAAGTAATATAAATAGATAAATATTAAATGTATAAAGAAATCGACAAAATAAATAAGCCAGATATTTTGGCAGTAGATTTAATATAGCAGATTTCGTTGTTGAATCAATACGTTTTCATCTATTGGGCAAGAATCCATAACTTTTCTATTTTACTGTTATATGGTTTATAAATGCACATAATTCTAATAATTTCTATAATATAATAATATAAGTAATATAAACAAATAAATAATAAGTGTATAAAGAAATCAATAAAAATAAATAATCAGATTTTCAGATTTTATTGTTTGTTATGCTTCAATCACTTGGGCAAAAATCCAGAAATTGTTTCCTATAATATAATGTTAATATAAACAATATGTAAAATATAATGAATAAATAAATGTATAAAGAAATTAATAAAATAATATCCTCTATAATAATTGGCTGTTGGGCAACAATCTATTATCTCATTTCTGTTAAACCCGAATTATCCGTCGGAACCCCCGGACGCTCAAGGGGCCTTAATAGAACGTGTCCTTAAACGTTCAATTTTATCTACAATGTCACTGTGGGCGGGTTCACAGCGGGCGGGAGTCTTACACCAGAAAGAATCTGCCCCTCCCCCAACCCCTGTCCGCTACTATTGGCTGATTGAGGAATATACAGAGTGGCCGCCGCTCTAAAGAATCTTCAAAATCTTCGCGGATCCTCCTGGTTTCTCACTTCTATCTGCTTAATAAACGAAGTTATTCCCAATTGTTTAAGCAGTGATAAACTTGAAGGAGACATGTCTCCTCTCCAATTCATAACCAGTGCCGCCACTTCTGTCAAAGCTGCCCCCGATCTTGCAGAAACCCATTGACGTATCTCTGGTGTATCATATTTGAAATCTAACATGAATTCCAATAAAAAAAAAAAAAAAAAAAAAAAAAAAAAAAAAAAAAAAAAATACAAATTTTTTTTTTTTTTTTTTTTTTTTTTTTTTTTTTTTTTTTTTTTTTTTTTTTTTTTTTTTCTTATTCAATGAACGAAAACTTTCTGCTTATTTTTTTGTGGGAAAATTTCATCCATTTTGTAATCCAAGCAAAGAACATACCAAAAAAGGGTCACTAATGCCTGCCAGTTGCAAGGTGTTTAGGGCATTTTAAAATGATTTTAAATTAAAATTTTTAGTATAGTCTTTTTAACGAAACTTTATTTTGTCAAATATTTTTCTGCACAAATTCAGGCAAGATTTAGGGCATATGAAACAATCAGATATGAAAATAATATTTTCCTATCGAAACCTAAAAAAATAACAGGCTACGAAATAAATGAATAAAGTTCTAAAAACACAGGCATATAAGTGAAAAAATACAATCGATAAAGTTTAATCAAGTAATTATAACTGAAAAACAATAAAAAAATAAAATTCTTTTAAATCTTAAACAATTTAGGAATTCCTCTGAACAAAAAGAGGAAACTCAAAAACTATATATATTTATAAAATTAGTAAAGTTTTGTCTCATTGAAGTCCTGACTACCATGAGATTCGCTATCAATTATTAACGTAGTCTATTCATAAACAAAGTCCTTTGTAAATCGTGAGTTTTGCAACATTAATTCTCTTTCTAATTTTAAAAGTTTTAAAGTTTTCAAATGGTTTTCCTTGCCAGAACGCTCATTGTGAGTTCCAACTTTTTCCTATACAATGATGAATTTTCAAAATCTGTCTTCTTCTGAAATAAAAAAATTATCTTTTCACATTAGCTACCTACGATATATATATATATATATATATATATATATATATATATATATATATATATATATATATATATATATATATATATATATATATATATATATATATATATATATATATATATATATGAATTAATGGCTACTTTAATGTTTGTGGTATGAAATAAAAAACTATATATCGTATAAATATAAATTATAATACATATTTTACATAAATTTAAAAAAAAAAATTATGAAATAAGTATACATAACTCTAATAATAATGAAATTAATTTTGCATATCCTATCCCATATAAAATATATATATATATATATATATATATATATATATATATATATATATATATATATATATATATATATATATATATATATATATATATATATATATATATATATATATATGAACCAACTGGGGCCCCGTCTAAGAATCGAGAGAAAACCGGGGTTAATTGCAAATTATATTTATAAATGATGGATTAAATCAAACACAATATAAGAAAATTAAGATTTTAATTCCATTATTCCTTCATTACATATTGGGTGGGGCATTATGAATGCAACATAAAAGAGAGAGACTCTCCTCCTCCTCCCCTCTTCCCTCTCCCAAAGCAACTGGGCAGTGGATATTCTGGTCTAGAAGAACTACTCCAGGGTTGGTTTCAAGACTAAATGAAAGTTTTAAATCGAACCATTATTTAAATGTTGTATATAATTAGAAGTTCGTTACAAAAAGGAAAAGTCGGAACTATTAAATGTTGGTAAATCGGGAAGGCCATATCAAAAGTGTTTTTGGAGTAGTATTGAATTAAGATCCGGAAAGAGATCATGCATGAATTGAGGCAGTGTATCATATTTAAAGAGACGAACATATTGTGGGAACTGGTCACAGAAACTCTAACGCGCAGGGGAACTATGGACAAGTGGTGTCCGTGTTGGAGGTTGGTATGACCATTTAGTTTTATGGTAAAGGCCTGCTAGGATTACACGGTACTGCGAAAATCTGAGTATATGATATAGGATTGGACACTATCTAAAAACAAAATTCTTGACAGGGCCATTAAAATTGTCATCATCTCAGGTGTAAAAATTGTAACAGATCAGAATCCGTTTGTGAAGATTTGAATGCAGCCACCAAGATCAATATATTGAAATTGGAAGGAGCCCTTCGGTTCATCTGTAAGGCTTTCCTTTAAAAATGGAGGTCGAGGAGTTAAAATTGGAGGTATTGGGTGTGTAATCTATATAGATGGAATAATAGAAAGAATTAACTTTACTAGAGTATCAGTCGAAACAAACTTACTTGAGGATTTCGTCGGAAATCTGATGTTCTCGATGTCCCTAGAGAAATTTCGGAGTTTTTTTTGTGGTATAAGTTGAAGTGTATGACAGCGTTTCATATTCCGTAGGTTGACACGTTGATATACTTGATATTGATTCATATTCTGTTGGTAAATTTCGGGAGGCAACTGAAGGCTTCTCTATTAAGATTAATTCCGGCACATATTGTTCTGAAGCTAAAACATCTTCCATACATTCCAGTACATCCAATCCACATATTGATGGAGAATCCTTTCCTATTATTGTTAGTATCATCATTTGTTAGTTTACAATCTGCTCCACCACCTGCGCCTGTCCTCGTGATATTTTTTTTCTTGTCTGAAGAGAAATAATAATAATATCCATTTATGTAATAGAAATATTAGATTTATAATTTTTAATAGTTCAATATAATCGTATATAAGAGGATAAATTAATAATTATTAATAGTTTAATATAATCGTATATATATAAAGATAATTATTTTATACATTTTTAATGTTTAAATCCTGTTAGAAATCAATATTATTTTTACTATTATTGGCAAAGTCTAAAACAAATATTCCTATTTTCCCTACTTCCTTTTAACTTGCGTACTTCAAATCAAGCAAACTGTGACAATTGCACATATCAAATTCTTGGACATCTCGAGGTACGTCACTCAAATTTTGTTCTTTTTCATCCGAATTTTCTTCACAATTTTTACCTTTACCAACAATGATATTTTTTTGTTCCTCAATAATTTTCAAGGTTTTCATTTTTTTTCTTAGAACATCAATATTGTTTTTAGTTTTCTTTATAGACAATTCAGAAAGAACTTTCTGAACTGTAATTTCATTTTTACTTGCATTAACCGCATCTACAGCTTCTAAAATTTTGTCATTTGACATTTGTTTATTTAAAAAAGCTTTACGAGCTTTTAGTTTAGACATTTTTATTTGTTTAAAAGTTAGATAACAAAGTAACTACTATATATATATATATATATATATATATATATATATATATATATATATATATATATATATATATATATATATATATATATATATATATATATATATATATATATATATATATGAATAAAATGGATAGCTAGGAATGAATGTAGCAAAATCAATTGTTAAATTATATTGAATTAAAAAAAAAAATTTTTAACTTAAAATTAGTAATTGCAAAAGCTTTAATATCAATCAACGTTTCGGCTTCTTTTTATTATTAAATTTATTAGGATAACTGCAAAGGACAAAATACAAACATTAATTAAATAAACTGAAAATCTAGAATAAAAATAAATATAAACAATAAAAATTGACTGGAAATAATAACGGTGACACAAAACCATACGAATCAACATGAACAGGTATATGAACACAGGAAAAAAACAGTAAACACAAGGTAGTAAATAATAAGAATAGTTGGTTGTAGAAGAATAGAGAAATAAGTATGTGAATACGTACGTATCCACATGCTCGTAAATAAAGAAAGTAGGCACAATATAAATAAATAAAAAATAATCTGTTCTAAGCAGTATGGAGGCAAGCTCTGGGTCTTTCTGATGAAGTGAATGATCCTTCTATAATTAAACTAGATCAAGTAACAGAGGGCATGATTAAATAAGGGATGAGTTAATTTTGTATAATATGGAGATGACAGGTCGTAAGATTATTGTTAAGATCCGGTTTGTGTTTGTGGATGTACATTGATTCAAGGATGCGGAGAGATGATGGGTCTGGATGTGTGTCAAGAACGGTGAAATGTTTAGGGAGAGGAAAAGCTTGACAAGAGATAGTGTGAGTGCGTATATTTGAGAAATAGGGAGAGCTGTTCTATAAGAAATACCTTGGTGCTCGCATATGCGAGTTCTGAGTAACCTAGTATTGGAATTAGAGCCTATATAGCCTTTATTGAATAAAGGGCAGGTGAATTTAATTATATATTACTGAGGCTAGAAGAAGAGCTGGAAAAGAAGGCTTGTAGCTGAAAAAGGAGGATATTTTGAAAGCAGTATTATATGAAAAATGAAAGTCTATGCTAGGAAAATGTTGAGAAAGAGATTTACGTAGATTAGGCGTCATGTATATAGTGGAGAAATTGAGATACGGAAACTGAGGCATATGGTATTTTTGGGTGCTATTGACGTGGGGACGGAAGGATGGTATCTATTATTAAGTGGTTTATTTAATGTTTGTATTTTGTCTTTGCAGTTATCCTGATGATGGCTTCAGTACATAAATTTAATAATAAAAAGAAGACGAAACGTTGATTGATATTAAAGCTTTTGTAATTACTAATTTTAATTTAATATTTTTTTTAATTCAATATAATTTAACTGATTATGCTACATTCATTCCTAGCTATCCTTTTTATAATAACAATTAAGCTCAGAAGGAGCAATATATATATATATATATATATATATATATATATATATATATATATATATATATATATATATATATATATATATATATATATATATATATATATATATATATATATATATATATATATATATATATATATATATATATATATATATATATATATATATATATGCGTGCACTCGCATTGTATGGAAATTCTTTATGTCATTCAGTTTTTTTTTAACATCGTACACTGAACTCCAAAACTTGTTTCTCAGTTACAGCTTTTTGGATTTAACTGATTGTCGTTCAACTTTTGCATGTTATTAATTTCACTGTCATTTTGATATTTGTGATAATAAAGTGTGTGATTTTATACAATTTTGTGCACGTTACATTTTAATATGAATTATATATTTAAATTTTAGGAATTATTACTACCATTAACTAGTGGCCTTATTGTTGTCGTACGTAAATTTTCATTTTCAATGCAATGTTAGCAGATGCGAAAAAGTTAAAAAGTTCACGTTATTCGAAGCCTTATGTGGACGATACTAAATCAACAACTTCCATCAAATAAATAAAGGTTTGCTTGTGTAATATATATATATATATATATATATATATATATATATATATATATATATATATATATATATATATATATATATATATATATATATATATATATATATATATATATATATACACAAAAAGTTTGTTAGGATATCACGGCCATTTTTTTTTTTTTTTTTTTAAATACATTTGGCTGGTCGGTAAAGAAAACAATTATTTATAACTAAAATTTAATGTTGAATTATACAATATGTTCTATCTTTTTCTGCTCTATTCTATATAAGTCCCTTCGGCTGTTTATGTTGAATAAATATAGATGTGAATTCGAGAATTTATTAAATTCACATAACTACAAACATTATATATATATATATATATATATATATATATATATATATATATATATATATATATATATATATATATATATATATATATATATATATATATATATATATATATATATATACAGAATCAAAGATGCACCACAGGTACCCGTGTGTCACTTGTGATGGGGTAACTTTTAACGTCGGTAGGAAGTGTATTGCTATGTGGTCAACATTCTGTGCTCGTATTAATGGGGATGCCCTAGTTTATAGAGTTTCAAAGTAAGAAAAAATTGTTGCTTCCCAGATATCAATACCCAGATATTGTGTTTCCCAGAAAAAAATCTATTAACACCAGCGTGGACGTAAGTTGAAATTGGATGACAGATAGATGAGCATTGCGAGAAATTGGGACGAAAAATAAGAAAACAGTTGCAAAAATTGCTCCTAAACTGAATACCATTCTTGCAAATTGTGGGGCTCAACAGGCGGAACAGGAATATAATCCGAACTACCTTATGACGAATGAAGCATGAAGGAAGTTCAGTTATGGTTTGGGTAGCCATTTTATGGTATTCTGCAGGTTCAATTATTACCGTGAACGTAATGTAATTCACGTTTTATGTACGTATTTTGGGTGATCATCCAATGGTGCAGTTTTTTTTTTTATGGGTGGGGGAGGAGGTCGCGCCATTAATCAAGATAATAATGTCCCAATTCATACATTTCATGATGTCCAGTCGTGGTTTGATGAACATGCAAATAAAGTTTTCATGTTTTCCCTGGCCGCTACGATAGCCAGACAGAAGAGTCCCTGTGGTTAATATTGGTTAATTAACGGAATAATAACCTATATGAGGATATATTAATGATTTGATCAATTTAATCGATTTCATAGAGCTGCAATGTAATATTTCACCTATTACGACTGGTGTGCGAATAACCATTTTTTTTTTAAGCGCAATTTTCGTCTTTTATTATTCGTTAAATAAAACCATATTATAAGTTCCTCTTAGCTAATATAATTGATTATAATTATTTTAAAACGTGGTAATTATATTTTCCATTGTAATTAATATATGAACTTATATTACAAGTCGTTTCCAAATAGCCACATTGCAGACTACAAAGAATGCCTAACAATAAATTTTAACCTGTTTAAATCTCACAAAATAGAGTCTTAAGTTAGAAGATAGCTGGGTTTAGACGGTATTTTATTTGTTATATATAGTAATTGTTACTCTAATATAAACACAGTATCGTAATAACTTTACACATGTATATTAATTTTGTATAAAAGCCATTTTTTTATTTTGTTAGTACACTATGTTTTGTGAAAGCTACCGTTTGAAACTTGCTTCTGGTATATATTAGTCTCCTAATTTTGGGTTGAGGAAGGAAGAAGGGTTGACTCTTCTTGACCTTAAGGTTTGGTTTTAAGGTGAGATCTAGTCTCGTAGTTACAGGTTGACCTGTCTTGTACCTTTTAACAGTAAGGTTTTTTGTTATACTCAGGTTGTTTCTGAAAGGAAGGAAGATTGCTTTCATTCTCAGGTTGTTCCAGTCTTTGGTTGTTTTGGGAGGAGAAGTTGACCTCTGCTCACCACTTTTTAACACCCTTAGCATTCCATTAGAATTATTTAATGAATGAACCTAACTAACGCCAGTAGTATGAGGGGTGCCTGATTTTTCCGAGGTAGCTAAATCTGGCAACCTAAGCCTTTTGTAGTATATGGTGAGCTTTCGACAGATGCCAGATTTTTTTCGAGGTAGCTAAATCTGGCAACCTGAGCCTAACGGTCTTTCTGCATTTTCTGCAAATGCCGTATTCTCAGGAACATTCCTGACCTTTTCTTTGTCGCCTCACGGACCGCCAGATTTGAACCAATTTCTGCCGGATTGAACCTCAAAAAATAAAATGGTCAGGAAAGAGTGAGGTGAACGCAGCGTGAGGTCAATTTGAGCGGAGTGAATTGCATTGCAAATCAAAATCCCGTTAGGCTCAGGTTGCTAGATTTATCTACCTCGAAAACTAGCATCTATCGAAAGTGCACCATATACTACTAACGCCTTATCCTAAGCGCTACCGTGTTTATTTATTGTAAATATATCCAATAACCAGATTATATATATATATATATATATATATATATATATATATATATATATATATATATATATATATATATATATATATATATATATATATATATATATATATATATATATATATAAAAATATATTAAAATATAAAATAATTTATAAAAAAATAAAATAATATATATATATATATATATATATATATATATATATATATATATATATATATATATATATATATATATATATATATATATATATATATATATATATATATATATATATATGCACTTTAAAATACATATACCAATTAAAACTTTGAACCAAACTTTAAGTGAAGCGAAGTAATATGAATAAATATTACTCGTAGAAATAAGCATTACTTTCGATCAGAAATCAGAAAGAAAATATTTTATTATTATTACTTATTCCTTCAAAATTACAAAAAAATATTTTTACATTACTGAGGAAAATAAAGATAAAACATAGGTAATATATATATAATATATATATATATATATATATATATATATATATATATATATATATATATATATATATATATATATATATATATATATATATATATATATATATATATATATATATATATGTGGGTGTGCCGTATAATATTTAAAAGACAATTACGTATTGCAAATAGTATTAAATATATGCAACTGCAAGTTGTATTTACTTTTACTTTCAGCAAAATAAAAAGCATTCAATATTTAAATAGAAAGTAACTTTTACCTTATAAAAAACTATATATATATATATATATATATATATATATATATATATATATATATATATATATATATATATATATATATATATATATATATATATATATATATATAGATTCGGTCTTTTTACAACTCTGGCTCCGACCAGAGACGTCTTCCCTCTCCGGCCGGAGTTTTGCGTAGCCCTAATTACATTTAAATATTGAAATTGAACTTTTCTTTTCTTGCAGGAAAGGAAGAAAAATAAAAATAAAATTGTATATGCTTATTTAAATATAAATGCTCTATAAATTTATATTCCATGGAACAACAACGGTAAGAAACTAAAATTACTCTTTTATAACTTTTAATATATAATTAGAAAAATAATGTAAGTTAGGAAATAAGATGAAACCTTTGAAAAATCCAAAATTAAAAAGGGCGGTGGATTTGAAAATTAATTTACCGTATATATATATATATATATATATATATATATATATATATATATATATATATATATATATATATATATATATATATATATATATATATATATATATATATATATATATAAGGGTTCCTCCGTTACATTCTAATATTGATGGTGAATGGACAAATAGCGAAGAAACCGATTTTACAAAAATAAAAATAAAAGGGGAGACTGAAATTCCTTTGGTCAAAACAAACAACTTTACTAAATAATATTTTATTTACAATTTATACAAAAGAGGTTTATAAATCTTACAGTAGCAAGATGGAGAGCGGTCATAAGGAGGTAAGGATAGGTTCTACATTTTAAAAGGGAAAATAAATTAACATAATACATTAAGGTTAATCAACTAATCTTAGAGGCCTTAAGGAAAGAATGTAGTGTCAAGTCCAATTGAAACTTATATCAATCAAAAGGAAGTTATTCCTTCAAGACTTGCACTACTACAGAAGTTTAATTCTGTGTAACTGAGATTTTAAAAGGGTGGTTTTGACTACCTTCCCTCAACGAAACTACTGAATCGTCAATCTCAGTCATTGGCTCTTGCCAACGGGTTGATCCTCTCAGATCACTTTCCATCCTTAACTCTAGTTAAGGTTAGATCAAAGATCTAAAAGCCCCTTCTTAACTCGTGTTAAGAGAATAGATCCTCTGGATCTAAAGGCCGCTGTCTACTTTTTTCGATGATTGGCATCCGCTTCCTTTTATAGTCTCTGGGTTTATCTCTTCTACCAGATGATGATAATAATAATAATAATGATGGCTATGTCAAAAAATTACAATATTAAATAAATATAAATTACATAAAAAGAAATATAACATTCGGTAGGGCATTCCGAATCTGGAGTCCCCATTCCTCCATGACGTACTTACATACTTTGAAGTTGAGACCAAGAGCGAGTCGGACTAAACTGTTGTCACAAGTGTCATATCGGAAGTTTTAACGTTGAATTGTGACATGAATTACTGTCTCAGTTGGGCGTAGGGAAAATTTTTAACCACCAAACTGGAATTTCGATATCGGAATTCGGGTGGCCAAAATAGAAGCGCTGGGTAGCGTTGGATCCCTGAATTGAAAGGTGCAATTTCCGGGTCTTTGCGATAATTATTACAAAATATAAGAAAAGAAAAATACTACTTTTTAGAAAAATAGGTTACAAAAAAAGAAAAGAAAAAAAAAATCGATACATAAAACAATAGTTTTCTTCGCATAGAAACGTTATGATTCGTGTAGAAAACATGTTTTCATATTAGTTTTATGAAAGGGGTAGAATTTTGCGTTGTCACCTAACATTATTTTTGAAAAATCTCCCCACCTACTAGCTCCAGTTTCCAAAATTTTGACAGTTTTTGGAATCCTAGAGACGAGTTTAACCCAGCGACACTATTGCGCTTTCAAGGTTACCCAGAATTTGGTAATTCGGTTAAAATACTCTTAACGAGAAGCAAAAATCATTTCTGAGCATTTATGGTTACCAAAGAAACTTTTCACAGAAAAATAGAACATAACGGAAGAGTGTGACATGAATTACTGTCTCTGTTGGACGTAGGGAAACTCAGAAATGGGGTTCTTTAATCTCGGGGTTACAGGGGTGACTTCGACCCCGAAATACCCATTTTTAAACGGGGACGTCGACGCGTAACGAGAGAACTACTTTAAAGTTCCGGTTCTTTTAAAAACCTGTGCCAACTAGTGTGCACGAAGTGGGGTAAATATTAACTTTTCGAAATCAGGGGCCCAGCTTACCCCTGTACCCTCAACGCGAACCAAGTGCAAGCACTTTTGTCATCGAAACTAAACTTCTAAACTCGTGAGCTAGAAAAGAAATAAAACCAGCCCCGAGAAGCGCTCTCCCTTTCGAGTTTTTCTGCTACCCTTGGTGGCTTCCAGGGACACTTTTTTTAAAAGTAGCGTCTCGCGACCGACTGTTATAGAACAGTGTCGATCACTTGACCTGTCAACGATTTGGTTTGTTTCATAGAAGAGGGTTTCTGTAGCGAACTATTTTTAAAACTTGACATAGGCTTAAAAATACTTTTAAAAAAATTAATAAAATAAGTGCTTATTCTATTATTAGTAGGCCAATCACTTTTTTTTCAATCTGAGCTAAAATTTTACTCGAACATGGAGTTCCAACCAAGCTTTATCAAAATTTTTGTTTTTCGATATATATATATATATATATATATATATATATATATATATATATATATATATATATATATATATATATATATATATATATATATATATTATAATATTATATATATATATAATAAATTGTCATTTTGTTTTTTTTATATATATATATATATATATATATATATATATATTTATAATATATATATATATATATATATATAATATATATATATATATATATATATATATATTATATATATTATATATATATATATAAAAAGAATCTGTTTTTAGTCAAAACAATTGACAAATTTTGATTTGAGGTCTTTACCAAAAAAAAGTGACTTGCCAATTTAATTTAGCTTTATTTTAAGCTGTAACATGTTTATTTAATTGTCAAATAACAATAATGAAAATTAAGGGTTTTGTCAATCCTAATCCTCACAAAAATATAAATATTAATTTCTATCGAATACCGCGAAATATATTGAAATAATAATAATAACAATAATTGTTCAAAATGGCCGCAGACCTCGAAAGAACTGGAACAGAAACTGATATTAACGTTTAAGATATACTATGGTTTAACTTCAGTAGCTGTATCTTTGAAGATAAATGGTTGTTGGAGAAAATTTCCTTCTCCGTCACTGATAGATGTAAGTTCCTTCGTACGTGTAACGTCCAAACTGTTATAACATAAATGAGAGACGATGTTAACGTAACTTAAATTACGGACGAATATCACCTTGTATTTTCCTCAGAGGGAGGTATATATATATATATATATATATATATATATATATATATATATATATATATATATATATATATATATATATATATATATATATATATATATATATATATATATATATATATATATATATATATATATATATTATAGTTTAGCACCAAGATAAAACTCAATTAATGTAAGCTTTACTTGAAAGGCGCAAATTAAACAGTACTTAATGCACCTAAAATCTTTTCACCCACACCAATTCAAAAGCAGTCGATAAAAGATGAAGACGAGAGGCAACTCTAGATGCAAAGGAAGGAGCAGATTTGAAATGAGTAGAAGAATGGAGGGTTGAGTCATCGGCATATGAATGGATAGGGTTAGATGAACAGCTGAGAAGATCATTAATGAAAAGTAAGAATAGTGTAGGAGACAAGACAGAACCATGAGGAACACCACTATTGACAGGAAAGGAAGAAGTCGCTCCGTCAACAACAGCCGAAATAAACGATTAGAAAGAAAGCTAGACATAAGTAAGCAAAGAGAAGGAGGAAACCCAAAGGAAGGGAGCTTGGAAAGCAGTGACGCATGCCATACACGCTTAAACGCCTTAGATATGTCAAGCGCCACCACGCAAGTCTCCCCATGGTCCCTAAGTGCAGAAGACCATAAATCTGTGAGATAGTAAAGTACATCACCAGTAGACCTCGAACGTCGAAAGCCATACTGATGATCAGAAAGAAGGGAATGGGATTCCAGATGATCTAAGAAGTGAGAGTTGAGAAGGGTTTCAAAGATCTTAGACAGAATACAAGTGAGAGCTATAGGGCGATAGTTAGAAGGATCACAGCGGTTACCTTTCTTCGTAATAGATTGGAATAATGCGCGCTTCCAACACTGAGGGAAAGTACTAGTATTGAGGCATAGAGAGAAAAGTTGAACGAGGGACGGAGCCAGCTCTCTTAAAACTCGAGGAGGAATGCCATCCGGGTCGATTGCCTTCCTAACGTTTATAGACTTCAGGAGCCTATGGACCTGATCAAATGTATTCACAGGTAAAGACATGGGAAATCTGAAAGAAGTAGGAGGAGGATTGCCAGGGTCGTTCAGGGTTAAATTAGAAGAGAACAGGAGGCCGAAGAGATTAATTAGCCTTTTCAGTTGGAGTGTTAGAGAGACTTTAACCAAAATCCATCCGTAGATGTACTTGTTTCTAGGTTTGTTACGAATGTTTTTTTTTTTTCTTTTCAAAACCTACCATCTGAAATCATCTCATTATTTCCTTGTTTTCACCATTTTACGTTCCTTTTGAAAACTGGATGTAAAAAAAAACTTAACTAGCTACCAATCATCAATATAATAAAGTTATTTAAAAAAAAAAAAAAAAAAAAAAAAAAAAAAACGGAAACGTTAAACTTAGGCTTACCCCAAAGCGACAGTATTTTTACACATTGTTGAGCAATCCAGTTAATGTTTTAAGCATGGTTCTGCCCGCCTGTTGGCCGGGTCGTACACGGGCTTAAAGGTTTGTCCATACCCGCACAGGTATTTAACGTAGATACATGGGGAGCGTTTATTATAGCTAATGTAATAATGTAACTTGACCTAGCGAGGCTGAAATAATTTTATTATAGTGTATAAGATTGCTAATATATATATATATATATATATATATATATATATATATATATATATATATATATATATATATATATATATATATATATATATATATATATATATATATATATATTATACACCAAAATTTAAAACTTTGTAGAGAAGAATATCGCTCTGTTGAACCATTCATTTTGGGCCGTAAACCCACTGTTCCAAATTCCACTTGGGAATATAAAAGTTTAGAGGTGGCTCTAGGGATTACAAATTTTTCATATATATATATATATATATATATATATATATATATATATATATATATATATATATATATATATATATATATATATATATATATATATATATATATATATATATATATATATATATTTTTTTTTTTTTTTTTTTTTTTTTTTTTTTTTTTTTTTTTTACACATCGCCACCGCTCACTGGGCAAAGCCCTATTCAAGGAGGGGGCGCTAAAACAATAGAAGAGATAAAAACAACCCACAACCCACACCTAACGCAAATTTCGCAGGTGAGCACAGACGTGGGTCTTAAAGGAATTTAGATTAAATTCAGCAGGAAACACAGAAGATGGAAGAGAATTCCACAAAACAGAGGTGGCTGGAAAGAAGGAGGCACCACAGCGAACAAGCCTGGAGTTGCCTATGTCCACGCAAAATTGATGCGCGGACACTGCACCCCTTGTGCTGCGAGGACGCCGTAAAGGTGGAGGTACACGGGTGGATAGTTCCCTCGAGCATTTGCCGCTGTAGTACCTATAGAAAAGAGATAAGGCACCAACATCACGTCGCAAAGATAAAGAGTCAAGAGAATTAGAAAGAGCGGGACAGTTTATTAGTCTTTTAGCCTTTGACTCAACCCTATCCAAAAGACGGGTGAAGCCTGAGCCACCCCAGATATGAGAGCAGTACTCCATACAAGGGCGGATGAGACCCTTGTATAATTGGAGTAACTGCGAGGAAGAAAAAAATTCTCGCAGTCTAAACAGAACTCCCAGCTTCTTTGAGGCCGCCCGAGCAACCATTGTGATGTGAGGTTTCCAAGACATTTTTTTGTTTATGTTAAGGCCAAGAATATTTATATTGTCAACAGGAGAGACGGGAGAACCGTCGAAAGAAATAGAAAAGTTAGGAGGTGTCTTTGAGAGGGAGATTTCTAGAAGTTGAGTTTTTAAAGAGTTGAATTTCACAAGGTTGAGACGACCCCACTGGGAAATTCTATCCAGATCTGCAAGAATGGAATCGGAAAGATGAAGACGAGAGGCAACTCTAGATGCAAAGGAAGGAGCAGATTTGAAATGAGTAGAAGAATGGAGGGTTGAGTCATCGGCATATGAATGGACAGAGTTAGATGAACAGCTAAGAAGATCATTAATGAAAAGTAAGAATAGAGTAGGAGATAAGACAGAACCCTGAGGAACACCACTATTGATAGAAAAGGAAGAAGAAGTCGCTCCATCAACAACAGCAGAAATGGAGCGATTAGAAAGAAAGCTAGACATAAGTAAGCAAAGAGGAGGAGGAAACCCAAAGGAGGGGAGCTTGGAAAGCAGTGACGCATGCCATACCCGGTCAAAGGCCTTAGATATGTCAAGCGCCACCACACAAGTCTCCCCATGATCCCTAAGGGCAGAAGACCATAAATCTGTGAGATAGGAAAGTATATCACCAGTAGACCTCGAACGTCGAAAGCCATACTGATGATCAGAAAGAAGGGAATGAGATTCCAGATGATCCAAGAAGTGAGAGTTGAGAAGGGTTTCAAAGATCTTAGACAGAATACAAGTGAGAGCTATAGGGCGATAGTTAGAAGGATCAGAGCGGCTATCCTTTTTCGGAATAGGCTGGACCAATGCGTGCTTCCAACACTGAGGGAAAGTATTAGTATTGAGGCAAAGAGAGTAGAGTTGAACGAGGGGAGGCGCAAGCTCAGAAGCACACTCCCTTAAAACACGGGGAGGAATGCCATCCGGGCCGCTTGCCTTCCTTACGTTCATAGATTTCAGAAGCCCATGCACCTGATCAAATGTAATCACAGGTAAAGTCATGGGACCTCTGAGAGGAGAAGAAGTAGGAGGAGGGTTGCCGGAGTCATCCAGGGTAGAATTAGAGGAGAATAGGAGGCCGAAGAGATTAGCCTTTTCAGTTGGAGTGTTAGCAACAGAGCCATCAGAGCGAATAAGAGGAGGAAAGGAAGATTTACAGAAGTTGTTAGAGATGTTTTTGGCAAGAGGCCAGAAAGATTTATCAGTAGGAGAGTTTAGGAGCTCCGCACACCTTCTTTTAGTGAAAGCCTGCTTTGCTCGTCGAAGAATATCCCTGCAACGATTCCGAGCAGAATGAAAATTAGCAAGAGTGATAGGAGAAGGAGAGTTTTTCCACTCTCGATACGCGATGTCTCTAGCCTGAATGGCAAGAGAGAGCAGGCGCGATCGAACCATGGATTTTGCGGAGAAAAAGATTTAGTTGAAGAAGGAATGAACCTGCTCATCCCATCAACGATTACAGGCCCCACCTTATCAGCGGAGACTGACGCGTCTTCAGAGACAAAGCAGTCCATCCAAGGATAGTTAGCATATAGAAGCAACGCAAAGCCCTCCAGTCAGCCCGATCAAAGTGCCAGAAGATACGCTTAGGGCAGGGTGGAGCAGTTGGAGAGAAAGCTTGAAAATTAAGAGTAATTAGGTTGTGGTCAGATTTACCAATAGGTGCGAAGACAGCGTATTTATAGAGAGAAGGACTAGTAGTGAAACATAAGTCAAGAGTGTTTAAGAATTGGTTGGGACGATCCGGAATGTGTGTTGGTTCTTTAATCAGTTGCTCCAGATCGTTGAGAATGCTGAATGATTCGGCCTCCTCTCCTCCTGGATCAGTATGAGAGGAACCCAACCATTCAGTGTTGTGTACATTGAAATCCCCTAAATAGAGGACCTCAATATTTGGATGTGAAGACGTAACAGTCTCGTGAGAAGTAGTTAGATATTCAAAAAAGGAGGAAAAATCTGTTCTATTAGGAGAACAATAGCAGAAACACAAGATTATCGTAGTTGTAGGAAGGAAAGGAAGATTTTAAGCCACAGAACATCGAAGTTAGGAGATTCAAGATTCACAAGACGTGTTACCGGAGTGTTGGTGTTTACGTAGGCACAAACTCCACCCTTAGAACGGAAATTATGAAATAAGTTATAGTTGGATATATTAAAGGAGTTTGAGGAGGAATTCTTAGATATCTGGGGCTCAGACAAGAGCAGAAGATTTGGATGAGAGTGAGAAAGGTGGTATTCCACAGAAGCCAAATTAGAAAATAAGCCACGGATGTTGGTAAAGTGTATAGAGAACCCACGCCTGCGTACACCTGCCATTCAACACACACAATCACAATTATATCAGACAAACAACAAACAAACAAGAGAACAGCCAAAGAAACCGGCAAGCAGGCAGACAAACAAACAATCAAGCAAACAAATATTCTAACAAACACAGACAGGAAAACAAGATAAAACTTAAATAATGTTTACATTTAAAACCCAAATTTAAAAACGGAAAAATGAATTCCAGAGCGAAAAATTAAACCTAAAAAAGTCTTAAACAAATTTAAGTTTAAAACTCAAATTATATTATATTAAATTGAAATAATTTTTGTTCACAGAAATAAAACTTCCCAATAATAAAACCTACATTAAATGAAAATTAAAAAGTTAAAACTGCATGAAATTACGTAAATAACAATACCACCAAGTAATATATTTTGTTTACATAGTTAAAATATATATATATATATATATATATATATAATATATATATATAATATATATATATATATATATATATATATATATATATATATATATATATTTTATATATTTATATACACACATACATATATATATATATATATATATATATATATATATATATATATATATATATATATATATATATATATATATATATATATATATATATATATATACATATATACATATATACATATACATACATATACATACATATATATATATATTTGTAATCAAAATCATATCAAATGAGAATTTATTTAACACATGGACATCATTCATCAATAGTCAAAATTTTCACTGTATTAGGAAAAGACGTAATACTTTTTTCTGTTTCTTACGTTTTTCATTTCTGTTCATTTCACTCGTTACAGATGGTATCGTTCTTTCAACCTGAGATGTATTTTGAATCCCTGGAGGACCTGCTGAAACTACATAGCCTTCAAAACCTGAAAATGGGAAAAAATCCTCATTAACTCTTCTAACTGGACAACGTTTATTCTGATTATAATAATATTTTAAGCACAAAAGCACGTAGCAAATAAAAATGAAAACTCCAAATACGCTTGATATTATTGTTATGCATACAAAAGTTCCTAATATCAAATTTATAACATTTTGTCTACGGAAGCCCTTATGACTGACTGTACAACATTTTCCTGAAACTTTCATGAATTTTGACTGCTTCAATATCAAAGTCAACATGATTGCCTTCATCATGAGTATCAAAATCATATTCACCAAGACGAACTTTTATGTCATCATACGTGATACCGTAAAAGCAGCTGGCAGAAGTAAGTACAAGTCTTTGAGTGATTAAAACCCCTCCACAAACGTGGCTTTCGATAACTCCGTCACTATTTTTAACAAAGGCGACCATCCAAGGCCAGTCTTTTGATTTTGCAGTTACTCCTCCAGCGATGCGATTGAATATGTCCTTCTTCGAATTTATTCCACATCCTTTTTCTAGTGGAATTACTGAAACTAAGGTTGTGGACTCAGGGGCAATAGTAGTGGTAGTAGTAGTAGTAGTAGTACTTGAAGTTGTAGATCCTTCTAAAAGAGAAATCGGAGCATTGCTTTCTGGCTTTATGAAAGTCCTGATGTAGAAATCACTGTTCCCAATATTATGTAATTCAAAGTCGGTGAAGGTGAAATCGTTATACTTTAAAATATCTTGTTTGTCGTAGGCAGCTGGGTACATATAAATATTGTATACAGTGTCCTGAGAGAAATTATTAAGTGGCCAGTGTCTGCATTCTCTTGGAACTGAGTAAACGGTAGGTTGGTCCCTAATTTCTTCCATACAAATCTTTCGTCTTTTTCCACTTAGAGTGATTTCGAAGCTGAACGGACTGGTTTCCGAATAGGCGTCGAACCTGTCCACTTGCTTGAACATTACGTAGGGTATTTTAACACTTTTTCCTGCTGGTATTTTGTAGTATCTTGTGTTCGAGTCTTGGGCAAAGTATTCTGAGGCGTACGGAATGTTCATGTTACTCTTGATATTTTTCACAAACCTGCCTTATTAGATGAAGATTTTTGAAAACCAAATTTAGTGGAGAATTTATGTGAGAGGGAGAAGTAGCCAGAAGTAGCTCCATTTCTTCCATGGAGGACTTCCTTTCTTCCACCCTTTTTTCAGAATGGAGATCTAAATTTTGAAACCTTGAAGGACTATAAATTTCTGTTTTCCTATTTTTCAACTTTTCAATATGTTTTTCTTCTTTGGAAGAAATTTGCCCAAAAAAAATGTCTTCTTCTATGTATGAATCATCCATATCAAATTCTTGGACATCTCGAGGTACGTCACTCAAATTTTGTTCTTTTTCATCCGAATTTTCTTCACAATTTTTACCTTTACCAACAATGACATTTTTTTGTTCCTCAATAATTTTCAAGGTTTTCATTTTTTTTCTTAGAACATCAATATTGTTTTTAGTTTTCTTTATAGACAATTCAGAAAGAACTTTCTGAACTGTAATTTCATTTTTACTTGCATTAACCGCATCTACAGCTTCTAAAATTTTGTCATTTGACATTTGTTTATTTAAAAAAGCTTTACGAGCTTTTAGTTTAGACATTTTTATTTGTTTAAAAGTTAGATAACAAAGTAACTACTATATATATATATATATATATATATATATATATATATATATATATATATTATATATATATATATATATATATATATATATATATATATATATATATATATATATATATATATAAAATGAAAATAGCTAGGAATGAATGTAAAAAAAAAAAAAAAAAAAAAAAAAAAATTTTGAATTAAAAAAAAAAATTTAACTTAAAATTAGTAATTACAAAAGCTTTAATATCAATCAACGTTTCGGCTTCTTTTTATTATTAAATTTATTAGGATAACTGCAAAGGACAAAATACAAACATTAATTAAATAAACTGAAAATCTAGAATAAAAATAAATATAAACAATAAAAATTGACTGGAAATAATAACGGTGACACAAAACCATACGAATCAACATGAACAGGTATATGAACACAGGAAAAAAACAGTAAACACAAGGTAGTAAATAATTGGAATAGTTGGTT
>SEYY01022548.1:0-14652 GCA_009176605.1 Armadillidium nasatum
AAGCCATAGCATGAAGAACTTGCATCACAAAAAATGTTAAGCGACAAGTTGGAGCCCTCGGTCTCAAAACAAGATCTTTCGAAAGTAATTTCTTTTAAAGAAATTAAATCTAGATGCAACTTTTCCCATAAGGTCTTCAATTCTTTCATCTATTTCATCGTCCCAACTCATTTCCTGTTAACACGTCTTCCTTATGAGAATACGCCCACGTATTGTAACTGGAAGAAACAGTGATAAGGGGTCGAAAACTTTAGATATTTGAGAGAGAAGTTGACGTTTCGAATTGGCAGAGTTGATTTCAAAATCACTCAATCTGAGAGTGTCAGATGAGGTGTCGAAAAGATATCCCAAAACTCTTTCTTCTGAGCTTTGGTGTTTGGCTAATTTTTGGTTAGCCTCGAAAATTTCTTTTAATTCGGGATTATTTGAATTCCAACTGCATAAATCGAATCCACCTTCACACATTCTTGAAGTGGTTTGACAAAATATTTCTTTTAAATTGTCAATAGAAGAGTTGGAATATATAAAATTGTCCATATATAAATTATTTTCCAATAAGTAAGAACAGAGATCTGGGGGATACTGTTTTGCATGGTGCTTTATAACAGCTCCCAAATATATAAGGACTTACTGATAGCCCGAAAATGATAGAGGTGTAACGATAGGTATGAAGCACACCTCCTTCTTCCCAGAAGAAGCAGAATCGATTACGATCTTCATCGTTTTTAAGACGAACCTGCAAAAAGGCTTTCAAAATGTCGGCTAGTACGACATATTTGTTTGTCCGAAATTGAAGTAATAATCGAAATAAAGATGCCATCAGATCTACACCAGGATAACAAGCCTGGTTTAGAGATGGGCTATTCCCGATGCGAAGGCTGCAATTAAAGACAGGACGAATCTTCGTTGTGACTTGTTCTGCAGTCTTAATAACAGGCCTATGAGGGATCCAAATGTATCGATGAAAATCTTTTGGAGACACATGGACGGGCTCGATGATGCCATCAGCCAGGTACTGACGAAATATGTCTCCATATGCCGAAATGAGACCTTGGTTATGAAGTTTTTGTGTTACACGATGCAGCGCAGCTAATGCTACCTGATGATTTGAAGGCACAGCTTTCAATATCTCTTCATACCATGGAATCTCAACATGATACTTACCTTCCTTATATTCAATACTCTCGTGGAATCTACGTTCGAAGATGGTATCGATGGAACCTTGGTCGGCTTCTTCGTTTATTCCAATGGATTCCAATTTATAGATGTTCTCTATGCCGACATCAAGTTCCAAGTCTGAGTGAGTATGAATCAATGGGTCGAAATAGAAAGGAGATGGATCCACTATGAGATTTACGATGTTTTCGGGAATTTTTTTTGACAGATTTGAGAAGAGATGGAGACAACAAGCTGGAATCTTTTGGTTGTCAGGAAGTCCTCTTTCTTTGAGGATTATTCAAATTTTTTTCTCCAAATATGACTTCAATTTGAGAAGGAGTTAAAAATTTACGAACTGGTCCGAATGGAACGAAACCATGGCAAGAATCAATGGCACTCTCTCTTATACAATTGACTACTTTAAAATGCTTCATGAGATATAGAGCGTCTATTCCCAGAAGACATTCCACATTGTTGACAATGTCACCATGACGGCCTCCTTGATAGAATCGATCGGCTATCTTAAAATTATTTCTTCTTATGTTGTATTCGGCTCCCATCAATCCCTTGACTTCAAAACCGACGTCAAGATTGGGATCCACAAGAGCAGGAATTTTGGTATATGACCCACAACATAAATTCAATTCCAGATCAATGGAGTACATTGTTCTGGTTTGTTCTCCCAGAAAAGTTTTTACAGTGGTGTTTTGACGAGGAAGTGAAGCAATATTTACTCCTAGCTTCTCCATGACACTTCCTTTGAAGTAACTTCTCTGAGATCCAAAATCTAGAAGAGCCCTTATTTCTTGAATCTTATTCCCCCTTTTTACTTTAAGGGAGATAGTTGGAAGAATGTTTCCAGAAGGAGTTGATCCTGTGTTGATACACAGATGACTTCGTTGCGATTCATCCTCCTCAGTTTGTGCAAGAGAAGATGAAGAAGTAGGTGTGTCATCTGTTCTACGATGTTGTTCACTCTTCCTTTTTCCATTTGTTTCAGATGAGCAAAGGGCAGATATGTGTTTCTTGCTTTTACAGTAAAAGCAAGGGCGGCTAAGTCCATATCTCTTAGCAGGACACTGCTTGGATTTATGCTTAGAGCTGGAGCAGCTAGAGCATAGTTCTATTTCAATACAGCGCTCTTTTCTGGAGGCTGGATTCGAATAGACGGTGCAAGACGACATAAAATGTGCACCATCACACAGTTTACACTTTACAGAGATGAAGATTCCTGAAGATATATTCGACTTTTTTGGAGATGTGGTGTTCTCTTGTCTGGAGTACGCAGAATTTTGAAAAGATGATGTTTTCTTCCAATTGAAGATTTTTTAGATGTAGATGCATGTGATAGATTCTTCCCTCTGATTCTTTCCATAGATTTCAAAACCATATGGTATTTGTCGCTGATGATGATGATGGAAGGATATTCTACCTTCGTCTCGATTTTCAATTCTCTTAGGAAACTTGAGGGCAATTTATCCACCACGATATGACTTAGAAGTTTACATCCTGCTGAACCCTCCTCCATAAAATCTAATTCGAATTCTTTAAGTTCATGCAGGTGTGCACGAACTTCTGATATGAAAGTTCTCACTGCTTCAAGATTTTTGTTGTCTATGACAGGAGCTGTGTCTATTTTATGAAATAGAGAATCGATAATAAAAGGCACATCAAGATATAAATCTTTTAAAATTTGGAGGGCAACTTCATAGTTGTCGTCCACATTAGGAAGATGTTCTACATCTTTTAATGCCATACTTGATAGATGAGCCTTTAAATATTGAAGTTTTGCGGCGTCACTTAAGTCTCGCCGACTACCGAAGACATTTTCAAATGATAGTAGAAACGATCGAAACTGGAAAAGGTCAGATTCTCCAGAAAAAGTTTTACACTTTAAAGCAGGTATTTTGACCTCTTGCTTGACGGCTAATCCTCTCAATATGGATTTTACCTCCGACTTGGTTCTCTAAGTTCTCTTGTGGATTTGAGCCGGAGGCTGACGAATGGTGAGATGCATTTTCCAGTAGATGTATGAAACTTGCTCATAACCTTCTGTTGTTGTAGATGATAGTGAGACGCACTCACTATCTCCTCATTGAGCAAGATGTTATCATATTTTAGAAGACCGGATGAGCATATTAATGTCCTCTATCTCTCCGTCATATTGACGCACCTCTAGAAGTCTTGACGATACTTCTTCCAGCATAGACGATATGAGAGTTGAATTACTTCCGTCTGTTTGTACAATCTCCAGTAATTGTTTGAAAAGGAGAGTAACTTTCCTTTTTGATACTCCTCTCATTATCTTGAGAGAAGATAACTTTTCTTTAAATTCTTCAATTTTTTTCTTCGCTTCCTCGGGTTTGAGGTTTTGCTCTACTGTCTCCGCGTCACTGGAGATAGAAGTTTCCATTTCTTGAAGAAGCATAGAAACTGAAGAAATATCTGCAATATTCATTTTTTCGAATTTAACTAAATCAATGAGAGAGAGCCAAAGCTCAGATCTTAAATAAATTAGAAAGAGTTAAATCAATTTGAAGTAAAGCTAACGCTCTATTTAGACCTCAAATTAAAGCAAAGGCTCTGCGGAGATCTTGCAAGTTGTCAGAATAAATAAACGAATGAACTTGAAATAATGTCAATGCTGTAAGCTGATCTCAAATTAAAGCCAAAGCTCTGAGGAGATCTTTCAAGTAGTCAGACTGTTTAAAGGAATAAAGCCAATGTTTTAGGCTGATCTCAAATTAAAGCCAACGCTTTGCGGAGATCTTTCAAGTCTTCAAACTAAATAAATAAATTAACTTGTAATAAAGCCAATGTTGTAGGCAGATCTCAAATTAACGCCAACGCTCTGCGGAGATCTTTCAAGTTTTCAAAAATATTAAATCAACTTAAAATAAAGCTAAAGCTCTGAGTAAGTTGTAAACAGGAATATTGTTATCAAAAGTAGGAACCCTGTTTTTTAACATGTACTACTAAATAGAAATGCAAAAAACTCTGATAAAATCGGACTAGAACTATTGAAATTGTAACAAAAACAAAAAATTTTCTCACACACCTTGTATATATAGATATAAATATTTTCAAATTTGCGAAAATTGTAATTTTTAGACTTGATGCGTGTGTCTGCCCGAGTGTTTAGAAGAAATTTAAGAGTTTTATTGCGAATAAACTAATAACTTGACTGTTATATCAGTTCAAAGTTAGACCCTACTAGTTCAAATTTTAAAATATAGAAAATACGGCAATTTTAGGCCAAAATCGCTGAGATCTTCAGTATATTAACAGGAGACCTCTATCTTGAAATATTTCTACTTATTAATTTAGATATAAATTGCATGCATAGCACACACACAATTTTTTCAAACTAATATATAAACAGAAGAAAACTTTGATATGAAATCACAATTCAGTAAACTATAACAAACTATCAACTTATGTTTCAATATTTATAATATTGGTAAAAATTTCCCTGTATATATATTTACGAACGAAAGATGGAAAATTTCTCAATAAATAGAAATTATTCAAAATCGAAAGGCTTCAAATTCACACCTAAACTAGATAAAAGTTAAGATTTATAACAAAAAACAGTAGAAAAGCCGAAAAGATTCTCAGTTATAGAAATTATGAACTAGATCAAATAGGAGAAAACTATAAATGTTTCTCAATTATATAAAAATTTAGGAATACAAAGAAAGCTATTTTTTAAAAAGATGGTTTATGGCAGAATTTATGGGAGATTAACTTTTTTTAACTAGAAAAAACAGGTCGAATGCATCTCTCCAAAATGATCATCGAAAAAGCGTCTCTGTAAAAGTATACAAAGAAAAAAATTTTAGTTTTAAATAGGAACAAGAACAACTTACACAAGAAAGAACACTGACATAAAAAACTTACAAAGAATCACTCTGATTGTGTCGTTTTGAGAAACATTTAGTTTCTCAGGAGGAGTCGAACAATTTGTATCCGTGTTCCTCTCGGAGAAGTTTATTTCTTGTTCATTCGACTGTTGCACTAAGATTCAACAATACTATAAAAGGAAAAATATTTCGAAAGAGTTAACTTATGAAGTTATTATAGATTTCGAAAGGTATTAAGCGAAATGGAATCAGAAATTAAATGCCTTTCTAAATAGTGAAAGCCCTTTTCGCTTTTTAAAATCTAACTTAGAATTTTTTAATACAACAGCTTTAACAGAACTTTCCTATGTGGATCGACTTGAGAACTTTACCTTACGAAAGCAAAAAGAGAACTGTTCTATATAATATCAGAATGAGAACTGTTTAATAAAAAAATAGCAACTTTCCATATTACTTTTTGTGCTAAGTAATTTTAAATTTTAGCTATATGATTTTTTTTAGCTATTTAAATATTGTAATTTTTAAATATATATATATATATATATATATATATATATATATATATATATATATATATATATATATATATATATATATATATATATATATATATATATATATATATATATATATATATATATATATATATATATATATATATATATATATATATATATATATATATATATATATATATATATATATATATATATATATATATATATATATATATATATATATATATATATATATATATATATATATATATATATATATATATATATATATATATATATATATATATATATATATATATATATATATATATATATATATATATATATATATATATATATATATATATATATATATATATATATATATATATATATATATATATATATATATATATATATATATATATAGTATATATATATAATGTAGCTAGATGCCACCTGTAAGGTAGGAATTTTGGGAGGATTCTTGCTGGGAATTTGAAAAGGGAGGTTGCTAGATTTTAAAAACGTCTTTTTCTATTTTGCCTTCCTAGAGGAAGCATATTATAGTGTTCTGTGTTCACTATTTCTAATAATATTGAATCTTTTATAAAATTCATGTGTAATTGAGTTTTATATAATAATATTGGAGTAAATACATTTGTCTTTGTCTAAAAATTAGGACTTTATCGAATTTTGACATTAACCTAATTTGACTGCTTAAAAGTGTATATTACTAAATAATCGAAATCTACGAAATATACTGAGTTAGCGAATTTTGCTTTCATTACTTTGAAACTATTTTCTATTCGATCTTGGGTTTCTTATGTTTTAATATTGTCTAATTCGTTCTCAGTCCTATTTTTCTAGAGCGCTCTATTTTCCTTTCATTGACTTACGAATTGATGAGGCAAAGTTTGACGGAAATCCAATATCGAGACCAATTACATCTACTTCAATTACATCTGCAAGTTTTCGGAGCAAGATTTCGGAAGATGCGGTGAAAGAGCAAATTTCTTTCAAAAGAATTCTTCAAGCCCTTTCTCGAAGATTCCACGTAAGTTTTTTTCCATTGTTCCTGACTTGCAGGTGGCATTATTTATACTAAATATTTACTATATTGGGGATATTCTTTATGCTTACAGTCGCAGAAGAGGGTGTCTTTTAAAAAAAAATCTAGGCATTGAAGTTATCTGGTAGAGTAAAACCTGCACTAATAAGGTTCAAATTTGAGTACCACCTTCAACTAAACTAGGTAATTTCAATAAATTGAAAGAAATTTGATATTTCGAAGTGTAAATTTAAAGAAATTTGTACTTTTCGATATATAAAGTGAAAAAATTGTGTTCCTTCGATATATAAATTGAAAGTTGTTTTTGTATTGCGATCTAAAAGTTAAATCTTAGATCGAAAGTTCTTTCAGACATATATCGAAAAACTGTAGCATTTATAGGTTGTTAGCCGTAAAAAGTTTACTTCATTTTTTTCGGCACAAGTTGTCAACAAATTTGTATTTCTTAAGGAGGTTTTTTACTGTATATAATTCTTTTTCTGAATTAGCAGTATTTTTTTTTTAAAGCACAGAATGTTGTATAGCATATAAAAGTGTTTTTTTTTTATATATTGCATTGCATTAATATTGTGCAGTTTTTTTCGTGTGTATATTTAAGTGCATTTAGGTTTGTGTTGGTATTTGCTTTCATAACAAAATTTTGTGTATATTTTGTTACAAACTATAAGCAATCAGAATCTTGAGTTTAAAACCCCAAAATTAGGTGTATTAATGAAATTGACATCAATAGACGTCTGGTGTCAATTTGGTTTTTCAAATTTGTTTTGTTTCGCTTAAGCGTTTGTGCTGTCATTTTGAGTCGTTTGTCAAAGTGACATCTTAGAAAAGATTAGTCACTTGACATTAACATCACAATTTTTATCTTGTTTCTCGCTTGTGCGTTTGTGCTGTCAAATTGAGACGTTTGTCAGAGTGACATCTTAGAGCTGATTAGTCACGTGACATCACTTGATATCATTCAAAAATTTTATAATTTCCGTTTCGCTTATTACGTTTGCGATATAATAAGTGAGTCATCTGTCAACGTGACATCATAGAACAGATTTGTCAGTTGACATCACTTGACATCACTTGAAAATTTCCGTTTCGTTTGTTGCGTTTGCGATATAATAGTGAGTCATCAGTCAAAGCGACATCATAGAATAGATTTGTCGCTTGACTTCATTTGACATCACTTGAAAATTGAAATTTTCTCGTTTTCGCATACCACTTTTCGCTATAATAGTGTGTCATCTGTCAACGCGACATCATAGAACAGATTTGTCGCTTGACTTCATTTGACATCTCTCGAAAATTGAATTTTTCTCGTTTTCGCATATTACTTTTGCGTTGTAATAGTGAGTCATTTGTCAAAGCGACATCACAGAACAGATTTGTCGCTTGACATCATTTGACATCACTTGAAAATTGAATTTTTTCTCGTTTTCGCAAATTGCTTTTGCGTTGTAAATAGTGAACCATCAGTCAACGTGACATCATTGTTGAATAGTCACCTTACACAAAGTGACATCAGTAATTTTTTCTGTAATTTTTACGATTTTGCTTGAATATATCTTGTTTAGAAATGGATGCAGAGGACATATTGTCTGTAGCTGCTTTAGTGAATGAGATGGAGCAGTCCATTTCAAGTGATATCGGAGAAGTAGAGACAGATCTCTCCCGAAGACAAAACACAGAAAATTGAGGAAGTCAAAAAAAAGCTAGCCCCTCTTCGGCAGACGAGAGGTGTAATCAAACGCAAAGTCACCCTATTATTTAAGAACCTATTAGAAATCATAAAAGAGGAGAAAAGTTCTTCTCTCATTTCGTCTATTTTAGATGAAGTTTCGTTGTGATTGGGGGAGGTGCGTCAGCATGATGAGGAAATTGAAGCCTTACTTTGTGCTTCTAATATTCTCCAAATTGACCGCACTTTACTTGATGAAGAAGTATTGGAATCAACTCATTATCATATTCAACAGCAGAAGATTTTCAACAAGGTTCGCCCTCCTGTCGCTGTAGCGGAACATAAATCTTCGGCTTCATGTTCACATGAAGATACAGAGTTGCCTATTGAGATGCATTCCACCTTGAGGAATTTTAACTCAAAACAAGAGATAAAAATTCCTCCTCTTAAATGTAAAACATTTTCAGGAGATGCAGACCGGCATCAATTTAGGTCTTTTCACCTTTCTTTTGAGAATGTAATTGGGTGTCACCGTGATCTAACCGACGCAACCAAATTACAATATCTAAAATCTCATTTATCAAGCTATGCTCTTAGGGATATTGAACATTTCCCTAACATAGATGCTAATTATGCGGTAGCTCTTCAAATATTAAGAGATTTATATCTTGATGTACCATACATCATTGATTCTCTACTACACCGTATATATACAGCTCCTGTCTTAGAAAACAGAAATCTAGAGACAGTTAGAGCATTTATATCTGAGGTTCGTGCCTTCTTACATGAACTAAAGGAGTTTGACTTGAATTTTTTGGAGGAGGGTTCAGCGGGTTGTAAGCTGATAAGCCACATAGTAGCTGACAAACTGCCCTCCAATTTTCTAAGAGAACTCAAACTTGATACAAAGGATGAATATCCGTCCATCAATGTTATTATTGATAAATATCATATCATTCTTAAATCTTTAGAGAACATAAGAGGAAAGGAAAAATTGCACACCTTCAAATCCGATTTCGAATAAAAAAGCTATTGCAAGCGGAAAGAAAACTCAATCTTCTTTCCATTCTACATTGCAGAGTTTCAAGCAAGAACACGCCTCTTCTCAACAGAATATTGGTCAAAAACATGAGGCAACCTCAGTGAAGTGTAAGCTTTGCAAGTCAGAACATTTCATGACGTCATGTACAACTTACTCAAATTCAGTAAATAGGAGAGCAAGTTGCGTGGAATTAGGACTCTGTGTAAACTGCTCAAGTGCAAAGCATGTCACCCTGCAGTGTCCGGCCAAAAAGTACGGACTCAGTAGACCTTGTATCTTGTGTAAAAGTAAACTTCATATATCTGCCCCTTGTTCTTCAAATACAAAGGCAAATAGAAAGAGTAATCGTCACCATGCTACAAATGAATCATCAACGTCTTCTTCATCTCCTCAAGGTACAGTTGAGGAAGAAACTATTCGTAACAATCTATGTATCAACACAGGATCTTCTTCATCTGGCAATATTCTTCCCACAATGGCTCTCAAAGTGAAAAAGGGGGATAAAATGGTGACAAAGCACGCCAATCTTGACTTCGGTTCACAACGGAGTTATTTTCGTGATAGTTTCCTGGAAAAGCTAGGGGTGAGTCTAGACTCTCTTCCTCAAAGTTCAAGTACCATAAAGACTTTTCTGGGAGAGCAAACTCGAATCATGCATCCAATCGACTTAAAAATTAACGTTTGTTGTGATTCATTCGTAGAAGTTCCTGTTCTCGTTGACCCCGACCTTGACGTCGGCTTCGAGGTCAAAGGGTTAATGGGAGCGGAATTTAACATCATAAATAATGGGTGCCGTATCGCAAATAGTTTCTACCATCGTTGCCGCCATAGCGATCATGTAAAAAATATTGAGTGTCCTTTAGGAATAGATGTTCTCTATCTCCTGAAACATTTTAAAGTAATAAATTGTTTGAAAGGTAGTGCCATAGACACTTGTCATGGTCACATTCCTTTTGGACCTGTCAAGAGTTTCTTAACTCCATCACAAATAGAAACTATTTTTCATCAAGATAATTCCAGACTACAGAGTGAAACATCATCTTGACAACCAGCTCTTCCGAGTTCGTTGCCCCTTTCACTTATAAAGATAGTCAAAAATGTTCCCGAAAGCGTAGTAAATCATATAGTGGATCCTACACCTTCATACTTCGATCCCCTCCTTCATACTCACTCTGACTTTGACCTTGACATCGGCCTAGAAAATGTTTACAAACTTGAATCAATAAGGAATCTGCGAAGAAACCGACCAAGGTTCAATTGATATGATCTACAATAATCGATTCCTTGAGAGTATTGAGTTTAAGGAGGGTAAATACCATATCGAAATTCCATGGTATGAGGAGGTGCTGAAGGCAGTGCCTTCCAACCATCAAGTTGCTCTTGCTGCTCTTCGTCGAGTAATCCAGAAGCTGCAAAAGCAAAATCTTGTCTCAGAATATGGTAATATATTTAGGCAGTACATGGCTGATGGTATTATCGAGCCTGTTCATGTGTCCCCTAAAGACTTCAATCGTTACATATGGATACCACATCGACCTGTAATAAAGACCGCAGAGCAAATCACAACAAAAATTCGCCCGGTTTTTAATTGCAGCCTACGCATAGGGAATTCTCCATCTCTAAATCAGGCATGCTACCCCGGTTTAGATCTAATGGCATCCTTATTTCGCCTGTTGTTGCAATTCCGCACAAATAAATATGTCGTAATAGCTGACATCTCTAAGGCTTTTTTGCAAATCCGCCTCAAAAGGGAGGAAGACCGCAATAGGTTCTGCTTCCTTTTGGGAGGAGGCTGGAGTGCTTCACACATTCCGATACACGTCAATCATTTTCGGATTGGCCGTTAGTCCATATATATTGGGTGCTGTGATTAAACACCATGCGAAACAGTACCCACCTGATCTTTGTTCTTCTTTATTAGAGAATAACTTATATATGGATAATTTCATCTTTTCAAATTCCTCTGTTAGTGCCTTGAACGACATATTTCATCAAACCACTACTCGTATGAGTGAAGGTGGATTTGATTTGTGCTCATGGAATTCTAATTGTGACGAACTTCGAAATTTATTTGAATCAGAGAATAAAATCTCTTCTCACTCAAGTTCTGAAGAGAGAGTCTTAGGCTACCTCTTTGACACTTTTTCTGATACTCTCAAACTGAGTGATTTTGATCTTACTTCTGCCGACACGAAGCGACAACTTCTCTCTCAGATTTCAAAGGTCTTCGACCCTCTATCTTTGTTCCTTCCCGTTACTATTCGCGGCCGTCTTCTTATGCGGAAGACGTGGGAACAAGAGATGGGGTGGGACGATGAAATAGACACCGAATTAAGAAACTTATGGGAGAGGCTTCGTTGTGACCTCAATTCTTTGAAAACTATTTCATTTCCTCACTCTTGCTTTGAGACCGAAAGCTCCGAACTATCTATGCATATCTTTTGTGACGCAAGTTCCACATGCTATGGGTTTGTCGTTTATGTCACCTCTAATTCCGAAGCCCCGAGATTACTCTGGTCTAAAGGAAAGGTAGCTCCCTTGAAAGGGAGAACCCTGCCATGTCTTGAACTATTGTCGGTGTTTTTGGCTCTCAAATGTTTGCCACAAATTTTGAATGGGTTTCCTGATACAAAGTTCAACAACTTGAACATATTTTCTGACTCCCAAATCAGTCTTGCATGGGTCCTTCGCGGTGGAAGAAAAAATAAGAGCATTTTTATAAGGAATAGAATTCAGGACATCCAGAAAATGATTTCATCGTTAAAGGAAGAACAACATATTCTCCCAAAATTTCATTTTGTTCGTTCAGAGGAGAACCCAGCTGACCTACTTACAAGAGGTTTGACTCTAGCCGAGTTTCCAGAAAAACTTATCTTTCTGGCAACATGGTCCTGAATGGTTGTCATCAGCCCAGATATACTGGCCTGGTTCTGAAGTGGCATCTATGGAAATTGATCCTTCATCACTTGTATTTTCCATCATACACGAAGCAAAGGTTCCTCCTGTGATAAAATTTGAGAAATATTCCAATCTCAACACTCTTTTAAGAATATGTGCTCTTCTTTTCAAGTTTCTTGTAGTCTCTCGAAAGTTATCTATCGACTGTGATTCTCTTGCACGATTGTACTGTTTGAGAAAAATGCAAGAGGAGTCCTTTCCCAGAAGAACGTACTTTTTTGAGAAAAGCCAGAGATGATCCATTCTTTTCTGATTCGCCAACCTGATTTGATCAATCATCTGGATCTATTTTTGGATGACCAGGATCTAATTAGGAGTAAAGGTAGGTTGGCTCGATCCAATTTTTACCAATTTGATGTTGTAAATCCCATTCTTTTGGGAAAGAATCACTGGTTAACATATCTGTACATACGAAATGCTCATTTCGAGTGTAAACATCTAGGGATACAAGCCACCTTAACCAATCTAAGGTTAAAAGGATTGTGGATCACCGCATCGAGAGCAACAATCAAGAAGGTGATTTCCGATTGTATCGTCTGCAAAAAATTTAATAACTTTGCTTTTCAGTACCCTCGTTTTACTAATTTTACGAAAGCTCAAGTTGAACTATTTCGTCCATACAAACACGTTGGAATAGATTTCACCAAACACTGGTGGGTTAAAGTGAAGGGATCTGCCCAAGCTCAGAAGATGTTTGTCTTACTATATACGTGTCTAAATATACTTGCTATACACCTCGATCTCATACCAGATGTCTTCTGAAGCTTTCGTTCAATCATTTCAGAGATTTGTTAGCAGATATGGAGTCCCAGACGTCATCTACAGTGACAATGCTCTCTCCTTCATACAAGGAGTAGACGCCTTCGAGCTATTCTTAGTTTCTGAAAATGGGAGCGAGTTCCTTCGAAAGAACCAAATAGTTCATCGTCGAATCCCTCTCTATAGTCCATGGGTAGGCAGTATGTGGGAGAGGATGATTAGAGTAGTGAAAAGTTCTTTATTGAAGACTATCGGCAGGTCTTCCATGGATTATTTTAATTTTGTTACAATTCTTTCTGAAATAGCTGACGCTATTAATTCACGACCTCTAACGTACACATGGAGTTCGAATGATGTGATTCCCCTCACACCTAACTGCTTCTTAAAGCCTTTATCTAGAACCAGTATGGTGCTGAATGATGCCAAAACAATTTCACAATGGAAAACGCATTCGTCAGCTCGAAACGCGTTGATCCAATCTCTAAATAAATCTTCGTCTTTATTTGAGGAGTTCAGGCGACGATGGTACGAAGAATATCTCCTTAGTCTCCGTGAAATTAGCCGTGATTTATACCAGATGAGGTGGGACAATCTCGTTAAGGTGAACGACGTTGTTCTCATACGCAGCCCCACAAAGGAAAGACCATTCTGGCAAATGGGTGTTGTGACACAGCTGGTCCATGGAGATGATAAAAAGGTTCGATCGGTGTTCGTAAGAACTCCAGGGGGACAAATTAATCTTTATTCTATCAAACACCTCTATCCGCTTGAGTTGTCCCTTACTCATAGTGGTAATGATTCTTCGATGACTCCCTCAATTCCGTCCTCAACGTCGTCTACTGTTCCAGCTCCTGTTCCGTCGTCATCGCCTGCAGTGGCGAATTCTTCGAAGTCTCCTAAAAATGCCTCGCGACCTGTTCGTCAGGCTGCATTAGCTGCCAGGGTACACTTTCAAGAAAGTGATTCAGAAGAAGATCTAGAATAGAATTCCAATTACTATCGATCATGACATTTTTTTATTTTTTTATGCCTCCATTCGCAAAAGGAATGGAGTCATCCCCTCCCCCAGAGAATATAAAAATTTAAAGTTAAAAGTAGCTAGATGCCACCTGTAAGGTAGGAATTTTGGGAGGATTCTTGCTGGGAATTTGAAAAGGGAGGTTGCTAGATTTTAAAAACGTCTTTTTCTATTTTGCCTTCCTAGAGGAAGCATATTATAGTGTTCTGTGTTCACTATTTCTAATAATATTGAATCTTTTATAAAATTCATGCGTAATTGAGTTTTATAATAATATTGGAGTATATACATTTGTCTTTGTCTAAAAATTAGGACTTTATCGAATTTTGACATTAACCTAATTTGACTTCTTAAAAGTGTATATTTACTTAAATAATCGTAATCTACGAAATATACTGAGTTTAGTGTGAATTTTGCTTTCATTACTTTGAAACTATTTTCTATCGATCTTGGGTTTCTTATGTTTTAATATTGTCTAATTCGTTCTCAGTCCTATTTTTCTAGAGCGCTCTATTTTCCTTTCATTGACTTACGAATTGATGAGGCAAAGTTTGACGGAAATCCAATATCGAGACCAATTACATCTACTTCATTATATCTGCAAGTTTCGGAGCAAGAT
>SEYY01022549.1:0-10261 GCA_009176605.1 Armadillidium nasatum
GATGGTGTAGCTATGGGTTCACCATTAGGACCCATATTTGATAATTTTTAAATTTTTCATCTTGAGACCTTCCTTACCTTTCTTTCTTCGTCTTATTGTTCCTCCTCCTACCTTCTACAAACATTATGTTGATGTTTTCTGTCTTTTTCTATCTGTACATCAAGCTGACACATTTCTTGTCACATATTAACTCTCCTACATCCTAACAATTAACTTTACTTATAGAGCACTAACCATTTCTTTCTTCTCTACCTGTTCCTTGGATATTTTGAATCACTAGTACCCCTCAATTCTTTCTCACCTTCCGTATAACCGAAAGCCGGCTTTTACACCTTCCATCAACGAATTTCTATTGTTCTTCCCCGATTTCTCGTAAGACAAACACTATTTTATCCTTTTTACATTGTGCATTTCGGTATCTCATCATCATGATCACACCATATCCTACATGACCAAGTTTTGTTCCTTCAATAACAGTTAAGAAATCATAAACTTTCCACTCAGTTTGTTCGTACAATATGTCTTCGATTTTCTCAACCATAAATATCGTCCGCCTGATACTGTTTGTACAGTTGCCAAAAAACTCTCTACTTTAATTCCATTTCTTAATTTTTCCACTTCAATGATAACATTATCCTTATATAAATTTTCAATTCACTTACAACACCACGTTCAAAATTTCTTCCTTCATTCGCTATAAACAATTTTTTTCATCCATCCTTTCAGCTTTAGTAGTTTACAAATATACTTGTTCTTTATATAATAAAGGCTATATATCAATTCAACTGCAAGGCTTCTCCGTACCTGCATATATGAACATCATGGAATTTCTTTTCGCACCTCTTTTCCTTTGTCATCCCCTCCTTCCTCAAATATACGCAACCACACTCTCTCTTGTCATTTTCTTCCTCTTCCTAAGCATTCTCTGTTCTAAACACCCATTCTGATCCTTTCTCTCTTCATATACTGGAATCTTTGTACATACACAATCACAAGCCTCAGCTTAGCAACAATCTTTCATCTTGTGCCCTACACATTGAACAATCATAGTTTTTCATATCAACTTCCAAAATTGTTTCCCTCTTAATCTGTTCTCTTTGTTAATTTGTATGTCATATGTTTGTATGTGTATATGTATCATGGGTGTAAGTATCTGTGTACATGTTGTGCATGTATGCATGTGTGTATATTGCATATTTATGTGTCTCTGTATGTTTGTAGGTGTCTATTTATGAATTTATCAATGTATGTATGTGGATGCATGTATATATCTATGTATCTCTGTATGTTTGTGTGTTCATGCATATAAGTCCATGTATTATATATGTGCATATATGTAAGTATCAAAGTATGTAGTTTATGTTCATGCATGAATGTGCAAAAGTGCGCCTAAGTTCATAGTGTGCATGTGCTATGTGCTATCTTTGTATCTCTGTATGTTTGTGTGTTCATGCATATAAATCCATGTATTATATATGTGCATATATGTAAGTATCAAAGTATGTAGTTTATGTTCATGCATGAATGTGCAAAAGTGCGCCTAAGTTCATGGTGTGCATGTGCTTTGGTCAAATACAGTATCTTAGTACATAAGTGTGTGCTTGACCATAGGTTTCACCTTTTCGTACACAATCAATTCTCTCATTATAGTTTTCTTTTCTGCCACGTTAAATTGTCCATTATTTACCATAACCTTTTATTATATATTATGTTTTTTTCATATTTTTATATGTACGTGCTTGTTATTTTTATTATTTTTTCCTGTGTTATTGATGTATTGTTCTTACTCTTTGCAGCTATCTTGAAAATGATCCTAGTTATGAATTGAAACGTTAATTATGTTAAGATTAATGTCAAGTGCATTCAATTATTGTTATTTTGATTAAATGCTGCATTTTATGTCAATATATTTTCTCATTATTATCCTATTTTCATTCTTGGCCATCTTATTTATAATTAAAATAAAGCCCAAAAGGAGCAATTCCATCTACAACTATATATATATATATATATATATATATATATATATATATATATATATATATATATATATATATATATATATATATATATATATATATATATATATATATATATATATATATATATATATATATATATATGGGGGAGGGAAGTAGCGCTCCCAAGGCGATGAGATAACCCCCTATTGAGTATATGGGATGTTAAGGGTATATCCCATCTCATCCCGGTGCCCAATAATTCGTTCCATTTCGCGCTCATCTTCTTCTACACGAAGTAGGCTCTCCTTCGCACACACAACACATTCATCCAGAGACACCCTTTTTAAAAAAAAAAAAAAAAAATCTGAAAAAACTAAATGATAGCGTCAACAACAGTAGCATCGGAGAAGCCCATGGGGCGGCTTCCAAAAATAACCCCTTATTCACCCCTTCCCCCATCACCACTTGGGAGTTGGTGGCCTCCAGTGATGGGGTTGGTGCCACCAAGACTCTGCATCCGGCTTGTCCTGATGCACGGTCTATTTTTTTCATTAATTTCTGCACTCAAATTTCCATTTTGTTGAACGTCACCTATCTTCTTCTAGACCTCACCTCTTATTCTTGACCGAAACTCAGATGTTTGAGAGTCCTGACAGCAAACACTATTCTATTTCCTCCTACAGTCTCTACCCTCAATTTTCAGCCAAAGGTGGTTGTTTTGCATACGTGCGCAACGATGTCGTTTGTTCTCGTGTCTCTAATTTGGAGTCTTCTGAATTTTCCACCTTATATCTTAGGCTCTTTTGCCATTCTACCACTAAATTCATTTGTTCTGTTTATTTATCTCCTAATTTTATTGACTATCCTAAATTCTTTAGACTCCTAAATTATTTAAACTCCAAAATAGAGCACATCCTCTCTTCTCCTTTCACTGAAATCATCATATTAGGTGATTTCAATGTTCACCACAGCCCATTTCTTTCTTCTAGCTCTTATGATACAGATGGTGAACGTGCCTTCCATTTCGCTATCCAGAACTACCATGAGCAGTTAGTGCAGCTCCCTACTAGTATCCCTGATCGTCTTGGAGATTCTAGACCTTTTTCTAACTTCTAATCCTTCTCCTTATACTGTTAAACTCTTTCCTCCTCTGTGTTCCTCTGATCACCTTCTTAACTCTGTATCCTCTTCTATCTCTTCTAATCCCGCAGGAAAGACCCCCTTCTATTGAAAGGAAACGTTTGTGGCACTTCGGTGCCGCAAGCTGGTCGGACTTGTGGTCGTACTTCTTTGATTTCCTATAGAATGATTATTGCTTCCGTGCGAGGGGTCCCTCGGAGTGTGCAGAACGCATTACTGAGGTGATTCTCTCTAGCATGGAAGCATACATTCCATTTTCTTTCCCTTCAACTAAACCTAACAAACCTTGGCTTAACTCTGCTTTTTCTCGCGCTATCCGCCGCAAGAATATTGTCTTCATGGATTACCATCGTCTTCAAACTGCTTCATATGCTACTTATATTTCATCCCAGAATTGTGAAAAATCTATTCTTCGTAACACTAAAAACTCTTTTCTCCGTAGCAAATGCAATAATCTTTCTGGTTCCCTCTAACTCTACCTTAGACGATTCCGGAGCTATTCCTCCTCCTTCAGCCCCCTCCAACTCAGTTATGTCTGAAATTAGAATTTCTTCTAAAGATGTCATTTCTGCTCTCTCTGAGCTTATCACTAGGAAGGCGTATGGTCTCGATGGTATTCTTCCTGTGGTTCTTAAAACTTGTGCTTCCAAGCTTGCACCCTGCCTTGGTAAACTATTTCATCTTTGTCTCTCTACTTCAACCTTCTCTTCTTGTTGGAATAGTGCGTTCATTCAGCCTGTGCCGAAGAAGGGGAACCCTTCTCAACCCTCTAACTACCGTCCAATTTCTTTGACCTCCGTTCTTTCTAAAGTTTTCGAATCTACCCTTAATAGGAAGATTTAGAAACATCTCAATTCTTCTAATCTTATCTCTGATCGCCAGTATGGCTTTCGTAAGAAACGCTCTACTGGTGATCTTCTCTCCCTTCTCTCTGACTCTCTGTCCTCCACTCTTCGGCATTTCGGTGAATCGTTTGATGTGGCACTGGACATATCGAAAGCCTTCGATAGAGTGTGGCACAAAGCTTTGATTTCTAAACTTCCATCTTTCGGAATTTATCTTTCTCTCTGTAATCTCTCAAATTTCCTTTTCGTTCGTTCTATTGCAGCTGTTGTAGATGGCCACCGTTCTTCCTTTAAATCTATTAATAATGGTGATCCTGAGGGTTCTGTCCTATCTCCAACACTTTTTCTGCTTTTCATTACTGACCTTCTCTCTATTACCTCATCTCCTATTCACTCCTATGCTGATGACTCCGCCCTTCTTTACTCCTTTCAGTTTGTAAAACTCCCCACCCAACAGCAGTTGGTAGACTCGAAAAGGGTAGCCTTGGAGCAACTAGCCTCTGATCTTTCACGTGTTTCAAGTTTTGGCAGAGAAAGGATGGTTGTTTTCAATGCCTCAAAAACTTAATTCCTCCATCTCTCCACTAGACGCAATCTTCCACACAACTATGAAATCTTCTTCGAAAACGCAAAACTCAAACCTTCATATGTTGTTAATATTCTTGACGCATCCTTTTCTCGTGATCTTTCTTGGAAAGATAACATTACTTCTCTTTCTAAATAAACTTTCAAGAGTTTGGTGTTCTGAGGTGCCTCCAGAAATATTTCAAGCCACCCCAGTTGCTTGCTCTGTATGGGGCTGTTGTCCGTCCCTGTTTGGAGTATTCTTAGCACATCTGGGGTGGTTCCATTTATTCAGTTCTCCTTGAGAAGGTGGAGTCTGGGGCTGTTTGTCTCATCAAATTTCCTGCGCTTACTAACTCTCTTCAATCTCTTTCTGCCCGTCGAATTGTTGCGTCACTTTCTCTTTACTATCGTTATTACAACGGACACTGCTCTTCTGAACTCTCTCGTCACATACCTCCTCCACTGAGAAGAGCTCGTGCAACGCGCCTTTCTACACAGTCTCATCCTTTCTCTGTCCAACTCTCCGACCCCAGACGTAACCGCTATGCTTAATCTTACATATACTCTACTGGTAAAATCTGGAACACACTCCCTTTACCTGTTTTCCCATTTTCCTTTGACTTGCATACTTTCAAACGCCGTGTGTCTGGACATTTCTGCCACCATCCAGGATAGATTTTTCCTAACTCCGGTGGAATTTGGTAGGCCTCCAGCCTTTGCCAACCGGAGGATATATATATATATATATATATATATATATATATATATATATATATATATATATATATATATATATATATATATATATATATTATATATATATATATATATATATATATATATATATATATATATATATATATATATATATATATATATATATATATTATATATATATATATATATATATATATATATATATATTTATATATATATATATATATATATATATATAATATATTTCCCTGCTCTTCAATATGACTTTGGAAAGGAATACTCTACTGGTGATCATCTTTCTCTTCTCTCTGATATTTGGTCCTCCGCAATTCGGAATTTCGGTAAAACATCAGCTGTGGCGCTAGACATATTTAAAGCTTTTCATAGAGTCTAGTACAAAGTTTTAATTTCCAAGTTTCCCTCTTTCATTATCTACTCTTCGCTCTGTAACCTTCTATCTGATCTCCTTTCCGGTCGTTCTATTGCAGCCGTAGTAGAAGACAATCGTTCTTTTTTTAAATCTATCAATAGTGATGTCCTCAGGGTTCTGTTCTTTCTCTAACTCTTTTTCTATTTTTCATCAATATTCTTCTTTCCATAACTTCTTAACCAATCCTCTCTTTTGCTAACGATTCTACTCTTCACTATTTCTTTTATTTTGAAAGGCGCCATATACAATCGCAGTTAGCTCATGCTTGGAGTGTTCCTTTGGAGTAGCTGACCTCTCATTTTTTATCGTATTTCTATTGGGCCAGGAGAAAACATGATTATTTTCAATGCTTCAAAAACTTAAACCTTCACCTATCTACTCGGCAATATCTTCCACACAACTGTAATATCTTCTCCGGAAACTCTCTACTCCAACCTTCACCTATCCTCAATATTTTTGGTGTTTCCTTTTCTCATGATCTTTCTTGGAAGGATCACATTACTCTCTTCCTATATCAGCTTCTAAGAGGTTAGGTTTTGTGGGGAGCCTTTCGAACTTATTTACACCACTCCTGCTTCTCGATCTGTATAGGAGCGTCGTCCGTCCATGTTATAAGGAATACGCGTCGCAAATCTGGGGCGCTTCCACTCACGCAGTTCGTCATGAAATGGTGAAATTTAAACCTTTCCGTTTCATCAACTCAATTTAATAACTCTTTCGAATCTCTTTTTGCCAGTAGAACAGTTGCATCAGTCTTTTTAAAACACAGCTATTACAATGAATATTGCTCCTGTGATCTTACTAGTCGTATACCTCCTTCCTTGAGAAGAGCTCCCACAACGCTTCTGTCCACGCAATCTCCTCCTTTTGAAGGTCCGATTCTCTGACCCTAGACTTAATTTCTATGCTCAGTCTTACATGTATTGTACTGGTAAAGTCTGGAATACTCTTTCTTCTTCTATTTTCCACATTACCTATGACTTATACCGTTAAAGCTATTAACCAACCCCTCTAAATACATTTGTCACACAAACTGAAAGTCTTTATTTACACTGAATTCATGATCTCGCACTGCATTCAGACATTTCTACAACACTTTTCATAGACACTGTGTAGGTTTATATTCTAAGTCCCTCAGGGCTCGGCATAAATCTAAACATTAAACTAACTTTTTTCACTTATACATGTTCAAAGACATCTCTCTGGTTCACATTTTCATTTCCGATCTCCTTATTTAGCCTTACTTTTTTACTTCGACATATCCAAAGACATGTTCCCCACTCTCCAGCAAACAATTTTATTGGAAATTACATACATTTCTTATATAATTCTTTCAATGTATATCTTATTTCATCACAGCATGCTAAACTTTTGATCAATAAAGTATGATCAAAGACATACAGCCATCTCTTTAACTTATATTTTATTGTTCTTACATATATTTTCACTGAATATCAAGGCTATATACTCCACATGGAGTTCGAAACTGAATAGTTCAAGTTAACCAATAAGAAATGTATATATTTATGACGTTATGTATGACCTGATTCATGTCTTCCAATAAGAAATGTATATGATTCTGACGTCAAGTATGAGCTGAATGAGGATTGGCGTGTGTTTACCAATAAGATTTTCGACGTCACTGTGGAGACGGTGACTGACTGGATGAAAATTATTTAGTTTAAAACAATGCGAACTGTTCTAACATGAAGCTACTTTATCACAGATGATGGTTTTGGGAGGGAATGAATAGTAACTACACACCTGGAGTCTCTTTTCAGAGTGTTAGAATATCAAGAATAAACAGTTTGGGCTCATATTTACAGATAGGAACCTTATTTTCCTTATTTTTTTCAGTATAATACGTGGGGAATAGAGAAAACAGGTGATTAGGAGTACCCGGATTCCCTTTTCAAGGGGATTAGGGTACAAGAATAATCAGTTTGTGGACCTATTTACAGAAACGAGTTTTATTTTCCTTAATATTTCATCACGATGTAGGGCAAATGGGGGATAAGAGGGAGGAAATGGGAAGAGGAAACCGTATTAAAGCAGCGAATCTTTGAGTCCTCGAAATAGATTCTGCTGCTGTCTCCCACTTTCAAGGCCGATTCCACCCTATTACCTCCAACATATAACTTAAATCTCTGTATTTATTCTAACTTTTGTTTGTATTAATTGTACGTATAAAGTCACCTTTGTATCCATCTGATAGACGAGTCATAGAACTTTACACCTCGAAATTATTCAACATTTAATTTGAATCTCCAAGCATGACTTAACTTATCAGTAAGACATGAGCAGAGTCATTCTATCATCTATCTAGCGTACAAATTATAGTTCTTTACATTTAACTTAATTCTACACATTCAACTTAAATTTTTCGCATAGATATGATCAAAGATATACTGTTTTCTCTCTAACACACATTTTATAGAACTTGACATGCATTTCATTCCCAAAACCCACCCTCCAACGTATAACTTACTCTCTGTATACTACCTGACTTTAAACACTTTGACAAGTTCGTTCACAAATCAACATCCCTCTAACATGTAATTTTTTAGATCCTTACGCACATTTCTTTTTTATTCCTCACAAAATATATCTTAACTCACCATGGTTCACTAATTTTTTATCAATAAAACATGATCAAAGTCATACTGACAGCTCTCCAACATGTAATTTATAGATATTGGCATGTATTTCTTCCCGTCATTTACCTTAATCTTCATTTACTGTCATTCTTTTTTTTCACTTCGGCATGTTCACTCACATTTTATCATCTCTCTAACACTTAATTTATAGAACCTTATATGCTTTTCTTAACTAATTCTTTCAAAATTTATCTTAATTCACTATAGCTAACTAAACTTTTTGTCATTTTTACCTATCATCATCATCTTGTTCTCCAATACGAATGTAAATATTGTGACGTCACAAATCTTCCTTATTATGTTTGTATCATTTTTACCATAAATTCATGAGACGCCATTTCCTTTTTCTTTGAACGTATTGCTTTCAAGTCCTAATCTGAATTATAAACCGTGGAACTATTTTATTTTTCTTAACTAAGTGACGTCATTGGATCTATTTTTCTCCGATATTTAACATGCTTTTTATATTTACCAAAGTTAACACAAAAATGTTCATGTGTCTATGACGTTATAGTCACGTGGTTGATTGTATTTTTTTATTCGTTTCCTAATGTTTCATGCTTTTAACACACTACATTTACATACTTATTTACTTTAACCCACTATAACCAAAGTTCTAAAAGGAGATCATGTACCTATGAAGTCATAACCAACTGCCCCCACCTTCGGCGAGGAGACGTTTGTGTCCCTTCGGTGCTGCTAATTGGTCTGACATGCGGTAGTACTTCTCTGATTTCCCATGGAATCATTATTGCTTTCGTGGGAGGGGTCCCTCGGAGAGTGCTGAGCGCATAACCGAGGTGATTCTCTCTGGCATGGAGGGGTACATTCCATATTCTTTCCTTCTACTAAACCTAACAAAACTTGGTTTAACTCTACTTGTTCTCGCACTAACAGCCGTAGGGATGCTGCCCTCAGAGATTACCGTCATCTTCAAACTTCTGAAACTCATTTAATTTGTATTTCATCCCGGAATCGTACAAATCTATTCTTCGAGATACCAAAAACTCTTTTCTCCGCTGCAAATGCAAAAATCTTTCTGGCTCTTCTTCCTCTCGACCTTTCTGGCATTTTGCAAAAAATGTTAAGTCTAACTTTGCTTCTTCCTCTTTCCTTCCTATAACTGCCATTTTACCTTCTACCAAAGAAGAACTTTTCGCTCATGCTTTTGCCTCTAACACTTCCTTAGACGATTCCGGAGCTATTCCTCTTCCTTTAACTCCCTCCAACTCATTTATGCCTAATATTATAATTTCTTTTAAATATGTCATTTTTGCTCTCTCTGAGCTTAACACTAAGAAGGCGTATTGTCCTGATGGTATTTCTCCTGCGGTTCTCAAAAGTTGTGCTTCCGAGCTTGCACCCTTCCTTGATAAACTATTTCGTCTTTGCCTTTCTACTTCTACATTCCCTTCTTGCTGGAATGTGCGCTCATTCAACCTGTGTAAAAGAAGAGGAATTCATTTCAGCCCTCTAACTATCGTTCTATTTCTTTAACCTTCGTTCTTTCTAAAGTTTTCGAATCTATCCTTTACAGGAAGATTTGGAAACATTGAAATTCTTCCAACCTTATCTCTGAAAGCCAGTATAGCTTTCGTAAAGAACGTTCTACTGGTGATCTTTTTTCCCTACTTTCTGACTCCTGGTCTTCCGCTCTTCGGGGTTTCGGTGAATCTCTCGCTATGGCGCTAGACATATCTAGACATATAGAGTCTGGTACAAAACTTTGATTTCCAAACTTCCCTCTTTCGGAATCTATCCTTCTCTCTGTGACCTTCTCTCTCATTTCCTTTCTGATCGTTCTATAGCAGCTATTGTAGATGGCCACCGTTCTTCCTATAAATCTATAAATAGTGGTCTTCCTCTTCCTTTCTCCAACTCTTTTCCTAATTTTCATCAATGACCTTCTCTCTATTACTACATCTCCTATGCCGATGACTCCAC
>SEYY01022550.1:0-15000 GCA_009176605.1 Armadillidium nasatum
TTTTCCGGAGAGTGGGCTCCTGGACCCGGTTTCTGGGTATGGTCGGATGGTATGTTGGTTCTCTGACCCATGCTGAAAGCAGGACTTTTGGAGGTCTTGTATTTGTCCACAAAGGCTTCATTGTAAGAACCAGGGCCTGGAATTTTCATTTTATCCTCTAATTCTCTTGGTCTTGCGGACATGGTGAAACTGGGAGAAGACTGATGAGGTCCCCCAGTTTTACCAGTTCCAATTAGTGAAGCAATAGTATAACTGTTAGGGGCTAAAATTATTAGTAAATTACAGATGTGCAGCGAACTTTTAGGCAAAAATCGAAAATCGTGCAAATATTAGTAAATTAGTATTAGTAATTATTAGTAATAATCTTAGGATTAGGATTTACATGAGCTGCTACTCAAATTAGTAACAGAAATTATTTTAATTTCACAAAGGTAAATTAATTAATCAGCTTTACTGCAATAATAATAATAATAATAATAATAATAATAATAATAATAATAATAAAATAATAATAATAATAATAATAAAAAAGTTTTTTTTTTAGAATATTATTTTATTATTGTTATTTATTTTATTATTATTATTATTATTATTTATTATTATTATTATTTATTATTATTGATTATTATTATTTCATTTTTATTATTAATTATGTTTGTATTTTATTATATTATTATAATTTTATCATAATAATAATTATAATTATTAATTATAATTTTTTATTATTATTATTATTATATTTATTATTATTATATTATTATTATTATTATATATCAAAATATTATTAAATATTATAAATATTATTAAATTATAATATTTAAAAAAATCAAAAAAAAAATCGATATTGATATCCCAAATTCTAAAGAAGGAAAAGCCAAATAACTTTCACGAACTTTTTCTTTCTAACTTTTTGAATTTTTACTTTTAAAATTTAAAATTTAATGAAGAAAGAAAAAGTTCGTGAAAGTTATTTGGCTTTTCCTTCTTTAGAATTTGGGATATCAAATATCGATTTTTTTTTTGATTTTTTATTTATGAAAAAGTGCATTTTTAGTTGCTTTAATTTCTTGAATAATAAATAATAATAATAATAATAATAATAATAATAATAATAATAATAATAATAATAAAAATAATATAATAATAATAATAATATAATAATATAATAATATGATAATAATAATAATACAAACATATATAATAAAATTCATAACAATAATAATAATAATAATAATAATAATAATAATAATAATAATAATAATAATAATAATAATAATAATAATAATAATAATAATAATAATAATAATATATATATTATTATTATTTATTATTATTATTATTATTATTATTATTATTATTATTATTATTATTATTATTATTATTATTATTATTATTATTATTATTATTATCATAATTATTATTATTATATATTATTATTATTATTATTATTATTATTATTATTGCAGTAAATCTGATTAATTAATTTACCTTTGTGAAATTAAAATAATTTCTGTTACTAATTTGAGTAGCAGCTCATTTAAATCCTAATCCTAAGATTATTACTAATAATTACTAATACTAATTTACTAATATTTGCACGATTTTCGATTTTTGCCTAAAAGTTCGCTGCACATCTGTAATTTACTAATAATTTTAGCCCCTAACAGTTATACTATTGCTTCACTAATTGGAACTGGTAAAACTGGGGGACCTCATCAGTCTTCTCCCAGTTTCACCATGTCCGCAAGACCAAGAGAATTAGAGGATAAAATGAAAATTCCAGGCCCTGGTTCTTACAATGAAGCCTTCGTGGACAAATACAAGACCTCCAAAAGTCCTGCTTTCAGCATGGGTCAGAGAACCAACATACCATCCGACCATACCCAGAAACCGGGTCCAGGAGCCCACTCTCCGGAAAAGGTATTTTATATTAGGAAATTTATAAATTAGCTTATGGTATAACAGTTTTAGCATTAATATTTTTTTTTTTTATTATAAAGCCAAGCTCTTTTTTTATAATTTATGATAAATAAAATTAATATACTAATTCATTATTATTATTATTATTCATAATTTATAAATGGTGAAAATAATTATAATTATGGTATTTTTATGGTGATTAAGAGTATTTAAAATTTTTTTTTTTTTTATTGTTATTTTTTTTTTGAACCTAAGAAATGCGAGTATTATATGAAGCTTTTGGTTTGGTGAAATATCAACGTTAAAGACTATATTAATATTAAGATTTTATTTCGAAACTGCCTTAGTTGCTGCCATAGTGAAATACAATCATTTTATTTTTGGTAGAGAATAAAAATAAATAAAATATTTAGTGAATTAAGAAATTATTAAGTAAATATTATAAATTTAGTTTCATTTTAAGAAATTTACCAAAATGCTTTAGTAAAATAATTAAATTTTTACAGATGGCACAAATTACAAACGCAGTGAAATAAATTTTGACTAAATTTTATCCTCCCGTTTTTAAATGTTATGTTAATATTATTTTGAAAATCACGTATCTTATTTTGTAATGTTTTGCACTTCTCGCTAATTATAAAAAAGACACTTTAAGGGAGAAATTATGGTATGTATTAAGTAGAAGTAGTTTCTGAAATAGGTATGCGACACTAAATATTTATTAGTAAAATCGTAACATTTTGGAATTGTTTTATTTATTTTAGAAATTATTATAAAATTGTTTTAACTAGAGAATGGTAGATATTGTCTTTTTGAGGTAAATTGATAACAATTTGAAACTTTATTTAAAAAAATTTTCTTTTCTATTTACATTTGCAAAAACAAAGCTATTTATTTTTGAGGCTACTGACAATATTTAAAAGTTTTTCATGCTATTAAAACAATGCTTCTATAATATAACGTATAACAAATTTCCCAGATTTGACCGCTCTTATTTCTTATGCTTTTAGGGTATTAAATTATTCTTTCAGTAACGTAGAAAAACTTTTCTGTATGCTTATTAGTGCATGAGAAACAATGGCTTTAAATTTACAATGACTGGAAGACTAAAAGAACCTAAAAAGTTTGAAGTGCCAGGTCCGGCCAGTTATGAGATTCCAAATATGGATGCCTACTTGGAAAGAATGCCAGTATTTACTATATCTCCAAGAACGAATTTGCCAAAAGACGACAATCAAAAGCCTAGTCCTAACACATACAGCCCTGAGAAGGTATTAACATTTTTTAACCTTATTTTAATATCTTTCTAATATTTTTTTTATTTTGCATTTTTTGCCGTTACCATTCTTTAATTTTTTTTCTTGCGGTATCTAGTGTATGTTAGATGCTAGTCCTAAATGGACTATTGCTGGACGCCTTAAGGAAATGAGAGTATCAGACGTACCAGGTCCTGGAACATACGAAAGTGGAGATCTTAATGCTATTTATGAAAGACAACCTGTGTTTACTTTAAGACCAAAAACAGAGCTCCCAACTGACAAAAGCCCTAAACCAAGCCCTAATACTTATTACCCTGAAAAGGTACTGATTTAGCCTTGCTTATGCTATTATTTATCGTTGTTGGGTTTTCAAATTATAAGTCTTTTGGTTTTTTGTTGAAATAATCTTTTGAGAAATTTTTGAATATTTACTTTAGCTTGTATTAATCTTAATAAACTTTATGGTTTGCAATTAAAGACGTAACTTCGAATAAGTATAGATTACTAAATGCTAAATAACTTTTTAAGCCAAAATTTTATATTGACGTAAGTTTTTACCAAAATATTTTTTAAAAGGTAAAATAAAATAAAAATGATTTTAATATTTATTAAAGACATAATATTAATACAGTTTAATGTAAATTTGTTTTCACATTAATTATATTTTCAGCCATTAACATGAAATAAAAGTTTTAAGGTAGGAAAAATGTATGTTTAAAATGTATAAAAATATTAAAAAAACGATTATTCCCAAACAATGATTTTAGAATTTTTTTTTTCCTTTTATTCTTCGGAGAAAATGCTTTGATATTTAAATTTTTATTGAAATACTACAAAATATTGTAAATTTTTTTTGGCTTGTCTCATGGGTCTCCATATGTGAAAAATGGAGATCATGGTCCTCATTCGAAAAACAAAAACAGATTCACATGACAAAAAGTAAACTTTTTGAATATAGATTTAATTGCATTGCTTTATTCACTTAATGAAATTAATTTTACTATTTAGATTCCTCAAGTTCTCATTTATTATTACTATTATTATTATTATTATTATTATTATTATTATTATTATTATTATTATTATTATTATTATTATTATTATTATTATTATTATTATTATTCCTTTCTAGAGTAATTGTACCGTTTTTTTTTTTTAAAGAATACTGATGGTTGGGTTTACCCAGATTTTTCTTTTGTAATTTAAGAATATGAGTCATACACGAATACAAATTGTTATTTGAGTATCATATCAGATGGTCATAATAAGTAGCCCTTTAAATTAAGTTTCACAGCCGTTTAAATGTTTCAGACCAAGTATCCTAGTACGTAGTTTTTATTATTTTATTTTTTTTTGTTAAATATTTAATGTGAAAGGTTTCACCTGAAATAACTGTATTGAATCAGCATTAAAATATTAATAATATCGTGGATGTTTAATATAAATGTGAACACTTGACTTACGTTAATTAAGATAGCAACTTTGAAAATATTAAAATTAACCAGAATATTTATTACTTCAAAATACTTGAAGTAAATTTTCTTTTAAATAAATGAAAGATATTTGTTATTATTATTATTATTATTATTATTATTATTATTATTATTATTATTATTATTATTATTATTATTATTATTATTATAATATAATATGTATATATATATATATATATATATATATATATATATATATATATATATATATATATATATATATATATATATATATATATATATATATATATATATATATATATATATATATATATATATATATATATATATATATATATATATATATATATATATATATATATATATATATATATATAATATATATATATATATATATAATAGGTTAAGTGCAAAAGAAAATAAAATTGGAAAAAATCCATAGTATTCTACAAGTAATGTAAAATATTCAGTATAATCATTTAAATATGATTTTCTTTTTTTCTTTTTTTTTTTTTACTTTTGAAAAAATGTAGTGTATGCAAGACAGCACTCCTAAATGGACTATGGCTCCTCGCACAGAACTGCCTACAGACAAAAGTCCAAAACCTAGTCCTAACGCTTACAGTCCTGAGAAGGTATATGAATATCTTTACTCTAAATTTTTGGTTCAATATTCTTTAGAAATTTTTTGTTTCTAAGTTTGTCGTGTTAAATATGCATAAAGGAAGAAATGCGAAAAATAATGAAGAATTTTTTTTAACTTAATAACTTGTTTTAACAATTTTAAAATGTGAATAGGTCATTACTAAATATTTTCGTCTTATGGCAACTAAAAATTACTTCAAAAACTATCTCTTTTTATAATTTAAATTTTTTTTTTTTTTTTTAATGGATTCTTTTTTTCTGAACAATTGAAATTTCGTAACACATTAAAACTTTTTGAGTACTGCTAATAAAGGCTATATTAAATTACAATACTTTATTAATTAATTTCGTACGTTTGGCAGTTTCAATACATATTGTATCTCAGTGTTTATATTATTATAGTCTGTTTTTGTAAAAGTTAGTGTATACAAGATATCAGATAATGGATTGACTTTCATCACAAATGAAAACTACAGTTAAAAGTCCCAAATTAACTCGCAGCATTTACATTTTAGAAATCTTATAATGGGATCTTTAAAATATATGTTTGAAATGAAAAGATTTTAAAATATTTTGAGGAGATAATAAAAAATTTTTTGGTAATTTCAATTCTGTTCAAGAATTTGCTAAGTTTATACATCAAAATTAAATATTTAACCTTTTTTTCGTAACAGTTAAGATTCTTTTAAATATTTTTGACCTTTGAAAAGCAGAATTTTATAAAAAAAATGAAATAAATAAAAAAATATTTATTTTAAACACTCTTATTAAAGAAAATTTTGCAAAGATGAATTTTCCTTTTTTTTTTTTTAGTTGTAAAATTGTACATTTTTTTTAAAATTTAAATATTTATTATTTTTGTTTGTTTTTATAATAACTTAGTGTATGCAAGAAAGCACACCTAAGTGGACAATGGCTCCTCGCACTGAATTGCCTACTGACAAAAGTCCAAAACCAAGTCCAAACACTTACTGCCCAGAGAAGGTATATCAACAATTTTTTTTATATACATTTAAATTCATACAACTTTAAAACTTCCTTATAATTATTTTATAAAATAATATGCAGAAATTCCCTCATTACTAAATATAATTTTATAAGTAACCACAAATAATATAAAAATATTTGAATTATTTCATGTATTGTGTATAAGACAAACAACTATAATTACATACTTCAGAATTATGATTAATACAAACAGAAAACTGTTGTTTTTCTTTATGTAATATTTAAATTTTGCATAAATTACTGAAGAATAGAATTATGGAAGAAAATATGTTCAACTAAAAGCTGTAAAAACGCAATGTTCATATTAGAACGATTTCTTAAACTTTTCTTCTGAGAAAAATTTTTAAGAACAAGGTCTTCAATGCTTTTGCTTTTAATTTACTTAAAAAATATTTTATTTTTTTGCTTTGGTAAATAATGGTTTAATTTTAATGCTGTAATAAATGTTAAAACATTGAATTTTAAGGTTTCAATTGTTTTAATGTAATGCTTTTATGATAAATTAGTGTATGCAAGATAGCACCCCTAAATGGACTATGGCCCCTCGCACAGAACTGCCTACAGACAAAAGTCCAAAACCTAGTCCGAACGCTTATTGCCCAGAAAAGGTATATCATGTAATTATTATTATTATTATTATTATTATTATTATTATTATTATTATTATTATTATTATTATTATTATTATTATTATTATTATTATTATTATTATTATTATTATTATTATTATTATTATTATTATTATTTATTTTATTATAATTATTATTATTATTTATTATTATTATTATTATTATTATTATTATTATTATTATTATTATTATTATTATTATTAATTATTTACTAATATTGTCGTTAAGATTTTCAATGTTTACTAACACTGAAAAGTTACAGAAATAATTGCATAATATTTTACCCCAAGACCTTCAAAAAAAGTTTCCACAAATTGTTTCTTCAAAGAAATTAAATATTTTAAATTTTTCATTACAAAATACACACAAATATTCTACGGAAATGGCAAATTAAATTTTTACATGAGAATAAAGCAAATATTTTGATTTAATGAATGTGAAATTTAATTAATCAGTAAAAGAAATATAAGATGTTAAAAATAATGTGATATTTTTACATTTAAAATTAGTTAAATTATAATTAAAGTTAAAAATAATTAAATATTTAGAAAATCGTAACCGTACTAAATAATTTAAAGCAGCAAGTTACTAACCTTTTTTTTATATATAAAAATTAGTAGTATGATGGTTTTTATTTCAAAATTTAGTATGTGGCGGAATTTGCTCCCCAATGGACTATGGCTCCTCGCACTGAACTGCCATCTGACAAAAGCCCTAAACCTAGTCCAAATTCTTATAATCCAGAAAAGGTATAATTAAAAATATTTATCATATTCCTCATATTTCCTTTCTTTAATAAATTTAAAAAAAAAAAAAAAAAATCGAGTAAATTTTAAAATCGACGCAATTTTAACTTAACAAATGGGATTTCAATTTTCCAACTATGTTTACGATTTTAACATATATATATATATATATATATATATATATATATATATATATATATATATATATATATATATATATATATATATATATATATATATATATATATATATATATATATATATATGCCAAAAATTAAAATTAATTAATCTCTGTCTGTCTTCAAAAGGAAATTTTTAATTTTTTATTATGAATCTTTTTTGTTCTTGTTTCCAGAAATTTTATTTATAGAATTATTTTTTTTTATGTATTTATTCATTTATTTTCTTAATTCATTAATTTATTTTTATTATATTTTTTTTTTTTTTTTTTTTTTTTTTATTTTATTTATTATTATTATTTTTTATTATTATTTTTATTATTATTATTATTATTATTATTATTATTATTATTATTATTATTATTATTATTATTATTATTATTATTATTTATTATTATTATTATTATTATTTATTATTATTATTATTATTATTATATATTATTATTATTATTATTATTATTATTATTATTATTATTTTAATTATTATTATTTAGTGCTTTATTTGCTTACGTTTACTTTGCCTTGTGTTTTGTATTAGTATAATGCTGAAGAAGGCCCTAAATGGACAATGGCTTTAAGGACTGAAATACCCTGTGACAAAAGCCCAAAACCAGCCCCAAATGCTTATTCTCCAGATGAAGCGGTACGTTCTTTAATTTCTCTTACTACAACGGGAGGATAAAAAATTATTATTATTATTATCATAACTATTATTATTATTATTTTTATTAATGAATCTTGGTAAATAGTTTCAGGATTGTCAGTAAATTCTACTAATTAATTGATCCATAAGGTTCTTATTATGTTTTTTAATGTCAACAGTAATAATAATAATAATATCAATGAACAAAAGATTTTTCCACATATTTTTCAGTTTACTTTCCCAAAATTTGTCTATAAAAATTATAAAAAAAATTATTAATTTTTTTGTAGAAATTTGTTTTTTATAATGACTTCAAAAGTCTTTTATATACGTTAATTTTAAACAGATTTTTTCATTCAAAAATATTTTAATAAACATATGAAGGACATTCCCAATCTTTCTCCTCGTCATAGTTGACAATTTGAAGGACATTCCGATTGGAAAGTTTAGAGTTTAAATACTCTAGATGAACAAAAGCGTATCGAAATCAATTGAGTTCAGTACATACTATCATAAAATGGTGCCTTCTCTATATTATGAAAAAAAGTTGTTCTTTATGATTGTTAAAACATATACAGATATTGCAAATGGCTATGGACCACTGGGGTCTTGCTACGGTTGCCCCTACTAAAGTTCGGTCCTGGATGATCTAATTATAATCTCTTTATTGCAGGCAATGGCACATCGCAACCCAGAGTTTAGCTTCGGAATCAAGCACTCACCTTACCTTGGAAAACTTCGCGACCAATAACACGAAAAAACGAACGATATCGAAATTACTAACTGAGGATCAATTTTAAAATATAAAAAATAATCAGACTGAAAATTTTTAAAAATTTAGTCGCCTTTGAAATTAACTTGGCAAAATTATTATTATTATTATTATTATTATTATTATTATTATTATTATTATTATTATTATTATTATTATTATTATTATTATTACTATTACTGGGAATGCTTGATATTAATGTAGTAGGTATAAAGTTCCTTAATTTCATCTTGCCCACTTACTATTCATTACCTACTTTGCAAGGGAATATTTAAAACAGAATTTTCTAATATAATAATAAAGAATAAAAGAATGTAAGGTTAGGTTATTTAGGTTTCTTTCCAAATATTTTAGCATCTCATTTCAGGATCCGTTTTTATTGGTTAAGAAAAAGTACGGTTCTATATTTAAAATATATATCTCGTTTGTGGTGAAGATTCTCGAATGAAATATAATAATAAGCTTTTTAATTTTTAAAATAGGATATGTTAATTAAATGAAAATTATTAAAAGTTTTAATATATCTCTGGGGACATTCTGATAGTAACTACCTTTTGCTTCATTGGAGAGTTTTAATAATCATTTTACAAAGCATTACTAACGAAGTGGTGAGAATGTCTAAGGTATTCATTCCTGTGCCCTATTTCCTATTCAATTAAACATATATAAACGAAATAAGTAAAGACAGGCTTCCATTAATTGCATAGCGAAGGGTTTGAGAAATGGTTTAAATTAAATATAGAAAAGAGCTAAACCTCTCTCTATTTTCCTGTGATTTCCTTGTCTTTCAAAAACATTTAGCATGAAATGTACTGGCGGAAATACAGCTCTGTTAAGAGACGTCAGATGATCAAAGAATAGCTTTGAATTAAAAATCTTTGCTGTTGCTGCTAACATAAATGAATTATGGGTTGAATTATATCTAAAGAATTATTTAACTTTAGATCCTATGTTACTTTCTTATATATAAAATACAGATATACTCCTCTAATATATCATACTCATTTAATTAACATGAAGTAATGAATTCCAATATGAAGTGTCTTAGATTCTCGTAAAAATTACTAACTGGTATTTGCTTGTTATTAATTTTATGCACTGTTAAAATACTGGTCAGCAAAAGAGAATATTATAAAAAGTGAGTCTATTTAAATGTGCTTTTTATAGTTTTACAAATATATTATTTATTGTTTGTTATAGTATATATAACTGACTGTTACTTATATTTTAAATTTTATACACCTCATATATTCTCATAAGATATGTGACTATGAGGATCTGTTGATTTCTTAAAGCACAGTAAATATTTTCCTTCAAATCTTAACTACGAATTTGCCTACTAATTCATGAAGGATTAAAGCAACGACATTAAATTGTTTTCAATATACAGCATACTGACTATCGCTAATTTATTTATGAAAATATTAGTTATTATTAAGTAATATTTTCAGTTATTATTGTTAAAGAAATTGAAATTAAAGAAACCGACTTGATCAATTTTAGTTTAGAATCCTTTAACCTCAAGTCAGATTTTAATAATAACATTTCAAATTTGTTGTTTTAAGTCTTCATCTTTTTTTAAAGAATTTTTGTTCATTTTTGTTCTTTTACTCTTTATTTGAATAGGGTTGGTTATCAGTCTTTTTCTAATGTATTTGCTCTTCACTTCATTCTTATTTTTATTTTTAAAATTAATGTTTGAAATTTTAATTTAAAGTTTATTTTCTCTTTAATTAATATGCAATTTTTTTTTTTAAATTTGTAGTCAAATGAAATGTCCTTTAAATTTTATTAAATTTTATTTGTATTTTTTGCTTTTATTTTGCCTTTGAACATAAAATTTTGAATTTGTTGACGGTAAGTATGATTCAAAACACTATAATTGAGTGTCTGTCTATTTCAGCAATTATTGAAGCCTTGTGATTCTAAGATGATGAGAAAACTCTCTACCCATTTTATTCTTCTTCTCTTTTATATTTAAGCTAAATTTTTTAAAAAAATAATCATATGTTAAATTATCAGATATTTTCAAAGTGTTATTTTCCAGATGCTTAACTACATGAATTCTGAATAAATTTCAATTGTATTAAAATAGAAATTATCATGACCCCTCAATGGCCACTAATGCAATCTAAATCGATTACATTTTAAGAAAAAGTAATACAAGCTCTCTCAGAAATATATATTTTTTTTTTTTATTATTATTTTTTTTAGGAATGATATAACAAAATGGTGTCAGCTACCTTGTTTTCTTAACTACTTCATATTCACAATTTTTCCTTCATCATCAGAACAACAAAACTGTAGAACTGATTTGTAATTTAATTTCATTTTTTTTCCTATGAGTATAAAGTTCAAATTACGATATAGTTATGAATTATTTAAATATTTCATAAAAACTACAAGGGTTAGGGATTTTTTTTATATATATATTAAATTAAAAAATCAAGATTTCTTTATTTTTTTAGTTACAAGTCTTTTTTTTATTAGTTTATTTGTCTAAGTAATAATTAATAAGTAAATATAGTAAATAAATAAATATAATTAATTAATTAATTAGCTTAATTAACTAAGTTAGGTTATTTAAATTATAATTTTTTTTAAAGGTAAAAGCTATTTTAAATTTTTTTTATATGAAATTGACGAAAATGCGATTGATAGAAGCAATTCCCTGTATTTAATTAAATTTTAAATTTAAAAGAAAACGAGTAAACTATATTAAATTATTATTTTTAAGAATATTTTACGGTTTTGAGCTGCTATTTAATTTTTTTAACTATATTATTAAGATAAATATTAAAATAAAAAAAAATTTATTTTTAGCGTTGAAACTCTCAGCATTTAAATTTTGAAGAAAAATGAATAAAACATTAATTTCTATAATTCTTTCCGTCGTGATCTTTCTTAGAAGGATCACACTAACTTCTCCTTCTAAAGAAGCTTCTAGGAGGTTGAGAGTTCTGAAGAGCCTTCAGAATTTCTTCAGGAAACCCCAGTTTATTTCTTTTTTTTTAAGGGTGCTGTTCGCTTCTGTATAGACTACACCTCACACATCTGGAGTGGTTCCACTTTCATTGAGAAGGTGAAATCTTGGGCTTTTCGTCTTTATAAACTCTCCTTCTCTCTCTAATTGTTTCCTGTCTCATTCTACCAGTTGAATTGTTGCGTGAATATCTCTATACTATCGCTATTACAGTGAACACTGCTCTTCTGAACACTCTCGCCGCATACCTCCTCCATTGAGAAGAGTTCGTGCGACACGCTTTCCTTCACAGTCTCATCCTTTCTCTGTCAAATACTTTGACCCCAGATGTAACCTCTTTGCTCAATGTCACATGTACTCTACTGGTAAAATCTGGAACACACTCCCTTTTTCTGTTTTGCCAACTTCCATTTCCTTTTAAACGCCGTGCATTGTGACATTATATATATATATATATATATATATATATATATATATATATATATATATATATATATATATATATATATATATATATATATATATATATATATATATATATATATATATATATATATATATATATATATATATATATATATATATATATATATATATATATATATATATATATATATATATATATATATATATATATATATATATATATATATATATATATATATATATATATATATATATATATATATATATATATGTATACATATATAGGTTTATACTGGATTATTCATATCTATGCTTACCGAGGATATGAAATTCCATTGAATACATATACTGCCGAAAGCCTCTCGTTAACGTGATATCGAACGGACAAACTGGGAAATGACATAAAAACCGTACACTATAGTTAAAGACGTTTTAGGTTTTATAGGAAGGATGCCATGATTACGGTGTTACAAAAATAATGTGTGACTAACAAATTTCCATAATGAGCACCTCTTGTCGTTTGACAATCCCATATGTGGTACGATCGTGGAGCTTCCTGCTGCGCAAATGTGTCAATTACCGGGGTGAAATTTGGAATTACACATTGTTAAAGCTACATATCCTGGACGGGACACTAACTGAAATGTTGTACCTTATGTATTCGACGGGGACCTGTCCGACATCCTGGACGATATGCAGCTCTAGGGTGTGTTTGGTATGTGGTTTCATCGCAATAGGGCTCCACCCGAAAGTAAAATAGACACAAATTCGCCACAGTCCAAATTGTTGACTTTTATTCTTTTTAGTTTGAAGCTGTCGGGATTACCCCAAAATGTTGACAGGGAAAATAGTCGACAAGTCAAAAGGCCGACACGTCATTAACAAAATTTTGTCACTAGTCCAAAACGTCGACAACTTGTTTGGTGAGGTCAAAGGGCCGACAACATTTTTTTACAACTCGTCCAAATCGTCGACACAATAAATCGATATTGAGTGCATTCGATAGATATTTTTCATGACCACTGACTGGTCGGAGGGGTAGGGGGCAGGATCCCCCGTAGACAAATGTTCGTGTTTCATTTATTTACTAAAATATTATATTTAAAAACTAAATAATATATTTATATTTATTATAATAATTAAAAAACAGGCTTACACATCGATTGTATCAACATAAAAAAATACGATGTTGGTCAAACAGTCGACACAAATTTTTTAATGTATGGTTAAATCCTAGAGAGTTCAAACTGAAAAGAAAAGTGCCGACAGATTTTTTTTTTCAAAAGTGTCGACAGTTTGACTTGTCGACGTTTTCGGTATAGCTTCTGAAGTGTCTACGATTTGCCCATAAGTAAAAAAAAAATTCTGTCAACTGATTGACCAGCATCGTATTTTTTTATCGATATAGTATCGTATTTCATTTTTCATCGTTATGTAAGACAATTTTTATTTTATTTTTATTATTATTATAATTATTATAAATAAATTATTTTAGTTTTTGTTCTTATTATTAATATTATTAGTAAATTAGCAAATGCATTTCACAAGAACATTTGTCTTCGTAGAGGCTCCGCCCCCAGTGACACCCCCTCCGAATCGTGAGTGGTAATGATGTTTTTTTGTTATTTTCATAAAAGCTTATATACTAAGCAGACCTCTCTCTCTCTCTCTCTCTCTCTCTCTCTCTCTCTCTCTCTCTCTCTCTCTCTCTCTCTCTCTCTCTCTCTCTCTCTCTCTCTCTCTCTCTCTCTCTCTCTCTCTCTCTCTCTCTCTCTCTCTCTCTCTCTCTATATATATATATATATATATATATATATATATATATATATATATATATATATATATATATATATATATATATATATATATATATATATATATATATATATATATATATATATATATATATATATATATATATATATATATATATATATATATATATATATATATATATATATATATATATATATATATATATATATATATATATATATATATATATAGTTTTTTTCACACCGGTAGGCCTACCTAATTCTACCGGAGTTGATAAAAAACTTATCTTGGTCGATGAAATCCGACATGACCAGATACATGGCGTTTAAAGGTATGCAAGTCAAGGGAAGTTGGGAAAATAGATAAAGGGAGTGTTTTCCAGATTTTACCAGTAGAGTATATGTAAGAATTGATAATAGCGGTTAAGTCTGGGGTCGGAGAGTTGGACAGAGAAAGAAATGAAACTGTGTAGAAAGGATGTATGAGTATAAACACCCCAGATCTGTGAAATGTACTCCATTTATATATATATATATATATATATATATATATATATATAT
>SEYY01022550.1:20000-26453 GCA_009176605.1 Armadillidium nasatum
ATATGATATTTAAAATCTAATCGATGCCGCTCAACAACATCTTTGAAAGGCATTTGAGCGGTATGCAATGTCGAGAAAATATTTTGATGGAGCGACATTAGAAAGGCCATGGACGAAATCCATAAGCATCGATCTAATTCCTCTTTAATTCCGCTCTAGTGTCTTCCAAATTCTGATAGCCTTTATAATTCCGCTCTAAGAAATAGAGAAATATGAGAAATTAGACTAAGCCTTTCTATTTCCTTTTTATAGAAAGGAATTGGAAAGGTCTGTTTTTACAGTGTATATATATATATATATATATATATATATATATATATATATATATATATATATATATATATATATATATATATATATATATATATATATATATATATATATATATATATATATATATATATATATGTAGGTTTGTGCAAATACCACTATATGCAATTAGCTAGAGTGCAACAGTTATCTATTACTATCTATTTCTTAATTTTTTTAATAGGGTTAAATATGTAATAAATTGCATCAAATTATAACACTCTAATGAAGGGTTATTTAATGTAAAACAAATTGTTATACAATTTCAATTAGTTATTCCAAATGAAGAAAATACTCTGTGGTTGCAAAAATTTTTCAAGCGCATCCTTTAATATAATGGACGAGAGAATAGTGTGTGCACACTTGCCGCTCGAGCGTTTCTTTTAGTACGATGTGGTTGCAAATGAAATGCAACCGACAGTGCAAATCTTCGTTTATAGTGCAAGAAACATTTTGAAAGAAATTTTAAGAAAAAGTATTCCAATTTTTGTTCTTCGCAGTTTTAGTATATTTTTATATTTATTATTGTTATTATACTTATACTTAATAATAATAATAATGATTATTATTAATATTATTATTATTATTATTATTATTATTATTATTATTATTATTATTATTATTATTATTCGCCTGCAAAAACGAAACTATTAAGAAAGCTTCATTAATTCGGATTATCATAGAAATTATTACACTCTGCTACTTTAAGAATGGAGTTTTGCATATTAAAAAATCTGCTACCGACGATCCTTTAAAAATTAAAAATCATTAAGAATTGAATAGATACCTTAACTCAGCACACTTAAATCTGATTGTTTTTTGAAAATGGTTATGAATTGTAGCAACTCGTGTGATTAAGCATTGTGCATAAATTCACCACTAAGTTCAATATTTTTATTATTATTATTATTATTATTATTATTATTATTATTATTATTATTATTATTATTATTATTATTATTATTATTATTAAATATTTAAAAATATTTAATTTCACTGTAGTATCAAAACATGTAAAGTACACGATAATTGTATATGTAAATTTGTAACTGAAAAAAATGAATAAAGATTATATTATCGCTATTTTTTATTATTAGTATCATTAAATTTATTTTTATTTTTATCATTAATATTATTTATATTATTACTACTATATTTATTAATAGTGTCAGTTAGTATTACTATTGCCACTATTAATATATTAGCATTAGGCACTTGTTTCATTAAACTGTACATATGGGACACTCCTAAACATCTTAAATCTTTTACTTCTGTTTTAATTTTTAAATAACTCTTTTTGAACGTATTTGTAAGGTTTTCAACTACTCTTATTCTAGTTATTTTTTTCATGTTATTTTTCTTATTACTAGTAACGTTACTATTATTTTAATAGTATTATTATTATTATTATTATTATTATTATTATTATTATTATTATTATTATTATTATTATTATTATTATTATTATATTCATTACCTTCTTTTAATTATTTGTTCCTATTATTTTAATATCAAGAAAATTTTCCTAATTATCAATTATTATAATTAATTCTTCTTTTCTTATTATTATTATTATTATTATTATTATTATTATTATTATTATTATTATTATTATTATTATTATTCCTCTTTATTCTTACTATCCCTACTATAACTATTTTCATTAATATTACAGATACATTTATTATTATTACTATCATTATTACTACTTTTTTATTGTATTATTATTATTATTATTATTATTATTATTATTATTATTATTATTATTATTATTATATTATGCATGCTGACAAAAATTGTTACGAAACCCTGATTAACAACTCTACAAAAACATCGAAACATATTTATCCAGACTCCCTTAAAAATAATAGCGCAGATGACGCTAACTCCTTTTCATTATATCATCAAAACGTAAGAAGCCTCAATAAACATTATTTATGACGAATTCCTAAACTACATCAGCTACCAAAACATTAATTTTGATTGCATAGTATTGAGTTAAAAACTCTTAAATAATCATAATAAAAACGTGTATTCCTTAACAGGATTTAACGTTAAATCACCTTGTAAGGTCAAACAAACGTGGAGAAGGGGTCTCTATACTTGTAAGAAAAGATATTTGGGAATATTTTACAATAAATTTTCATTAATAAATGATAGAAAAGTAGTCATGGTGGTGTGCATCGAAAACAAATCTTCAAAAATAACCATTGTGAGGTTATATAGGCATGGAGTACGCCTCTCACATCTGAGGTGGTTCCACTCATACAGCTTTCCTTGAAAAAGTGGAGTCTAGGACTTTTCGCCTTATCAACTCTCCTGCTATTACTAATCCTCTCCAGTCTCTTTCTCCCCATCGAATTGTTGCATCACTCTCTCTTTACTATCGCTATTACAATGAACACTGCTCTTCTGAACTCTCTCGTCACATACCTCCTCCATTGAGAAAGACTCGTGAGACACGCCTTTTCTTCACACTCTTATCCTTTCTGTGTTCAGCTCTCCGACCCCATACTAAACCGCTATGGTCAATCTTACATGCACTCTACTGGTAAAGTCTGGAACACACTCCCTTCATTTATTTTCCCAACTTCCTATGACTTATACACCTTTAAACGCCGTGTATCGGGACATGTCGGCCTTTTAAATTGACCCGATTTCTGGATTCCTCCCTAACTCTGGTGGTAGCTTGGTAGGCCTCCGGGCTTTGCCCACCAGAGGTAGTGTATATATATATATATATATATATATATATATATATATATATATATATATATATATATATATATATATATATATATATATATATATATATATATATATATATATATCCTATTTTTCTCACCATCTATCCTGTTAGGTAAAACCAGTCAGGTGCGTCCCTCCAGGCATCCCGGTCCTCGAACAGCGCAATCTTTTCCACAAACTCCATCATTTCTCCCCTTGACAAAATCACCTCCTCCACAGCATACATCTATCTTTTTTCGATCTTCCCACTAGTCTCACTCCTAAAGGTCTCCAATCAAGTAATCTTCGCTGGTATCTCTAGTCTCCCATCATCCGTACATATCCATACTATCTCAGCTGGTTTCTCCATATGCACTCAAATTTTTGGGGGAGATTTCCTAAATCTTTTATTATTGTTCCACTCCCAATTCTATACCTTAACGTAACTCCTCTTATCAATCTCAACACTCTCATTTATCATCTTCTATTTCACTCTTCTGTCTCGTATTCAAAATCTAACATTCCGACTCATATAGCAATATTGGTCTTAGAATGGTTGCGCATATTATTACCTTTACCTCTATCGCTACTCTTCTCTGTATCATCAGAGGGTACAACATTCCCATGTTCCTTGAGTATTTAATTATTCTCTCTCAAAGCTTCACCACCGTCCAGTCTTTTTCATCAAATATCACCCCTAGACCTTTGAAATCACTACATTCTCCATCCATATCTCTACGTTCTCTCTTTGCCTTGATATCACCATTACCTCGGTCTTTTCCATATTTAACTTCATTCTATATTCTCTCATAATATCCGCCCAGATGTTCCTTGAGTCCAATAGTTCATATTGTTCCCTTGTCAACTTGTCACCACAGCCCCGTCGAAGCATACACAAAAGTATATTCTCTATTCCCTCTGGTGAACAATATTCTCTTCAAACAGTTGTCTAGATACAACACAAACAGCAAAGGGGAAAGCACACTGCCCATCCTCACTTCTGTCAATGTTTCAAACCATTTTTTTTCTACCAATCACCTTTCTTGCCGTATTCATTGGATTTTCATACATATACCTAATTATTTTTATGAGCTTCCTGTTTATACCATACACGGGATCTTCCATCACCCTCCACTATCTATCCCTCTGTATTCTATCAAAAGCCTTTTCCAGGTCTATGAAAGCCACATTTGTTGTCATTCTTTAAGATAATTTCAAATCAGTTAATATTCTGTTTACCCTAAATTCGTGTGGCCGCTTTCCGATCTTCCAATTCAACTCCCTTCGTAATATTTTTTTCTGTTATTCTTTCGAATATTTTATATGCGCTCAACAGCAGCACTATTCCTCTGTAATCCTTGCATTCTCTTCTATCTTCATTTTTATGTATTGTGCATGTCATTGACCTTCGCCATCCTGACGTTATGTTCTCCTCCCTCCATATACACTGCATGAATTCTGGCATCCATACCGCCATTCCCTCTCTTATTTTTTATATTTCATTATTTAGTTCGTCAATTCCAGGTCTCTTTCCATTCTTTAAGGCTCTTTCTTGAACCTTGCCTCACTTCCACCCCATGTATCATTTCCAAGTCCTCCCGTTCCCTTACCTCCATAATTAAATTTTCTTTTACCTCCATACATCCAACATCATCATCCACATTCAATAATTCCTCAAAATATTGTTTCCATATCTCCTCAGCATCTTCGTTATCCACAACAGGCTCTTTTTCCTTGTTGAATAGCACATTCGTTTTAGGTTCATCTTTTGTTCTTAACCTCTTAGTCATTCCATATAAATCAGTTTTCTAGTACTTCTTATGCCATCCTCTAATTCTTCTATCCTTTTTCATGATAGGTTGATGTTTCTTCTGTTTCTGCTCGATTTCTTGCCAAAACATGTTTGTCTGTCGTCCTCTCTCCTTCTTTTCATTCATAAACGGTATTTCATATTTTTTTCCTTTTACTGCTACTCTAATTTCTTCTTTCCACCACGCCTTCTTTTTCTTCCTTCCACTGCTTATCTTTTTTGTTTAAATCACTTCTCGTGTCACCTGTTCCACTCTCTCTCTGAAATCTCAGCATCCTTCCTCCACTTGCTTCACAGTTTCTGACATTATTTCATATTTTCTCATCAACTCATTTTCATTCCTTAATTTTTCAGTATAATATCGCTCTCTGGTTACTTTCTTCGGTTTCTTCCTTTTTTCCATCGTATCTTACCTATCACAAGACTACGATCCGAACCTAGTAACATCGATGGTATACTTTTTACATCCTGGAACAGTCTTATCATTATTCATCATTAAATATATCATAGATTTTTTCGCCTATTCCTGATCTTTTGAAATCCATTGACACCATGTCCACATCTTGTTTTCCTCCTGTTATAAAAAGGTGCTCATAATCGTTACGCCATTTCTTAAGGCAAATTCCATTAGTCTCTCTCCCTCTCTCTATTCCAATGCTCCAACATCAGCCTCTTCCCTTTCTCTTCTCACTCCCGCATGAGACTTCATCTTGCATCACTCTCCCATCATTTACATCCTGAAGGATCTCAATAAACTCTATCTTCTCTTTTGCAGGTCTTCTTTGGTGCGACGTATATATCTATATAATGTTCAGCTTTGAAACATTCCATGTCACTGCCATAATTCTCTCGTTGGCCCACACCGTTTCTGCTACATGTCCTTTCTGTGTAACATCTTCTCCGTGTTTTATCTGCTCCAACCTTATTTGTACACCATGACATAATCATTGTCAATTCTTCACATGCCCTCTCCCTTATACCTAGCCTCACACAGTCCCTGAAACATCAAGACTCCTTCATTATTTAAACAGCCTCCAGCTTTTCAAGAGGAAGTGCTTTTCGTTTATTATATCTTTTCATTTTATGAACGATTCCCATTACAGTCCTTTTATTCCGCCAACGATAGTCCCAATTCCGTGTCCTTTATTCCGAGGCTCAACATGGTTTCCTAGAAGCTATCTTAAGTCCGAGGCTAAATTGACCCGTTATTTGCTGCTGACTTTCTGTACTTACAACCTAGACTCTAGGACATGGGACATAGGAATCTTAAGATCTCTTAAGATCCTATTTGATCACTGGGCTTATATATGATCCCACCATATATATAGTATATATATATATATATATATATATATATATATATATATATATATATATATATATATATATATATATATATATATATATATATATATATATATATATTTCCTATTTTTCTCACCATCTATCCTGTTAGGTAAAACCAGTCAGGTGCGTCCCTCCAGGCATCCCGGTCCTCGAACAGCGCAATCTTTTCCACAAACTCCATCATTTCTCCCCTTGACAAAATCACCTCCTCCACAGCATACATCTATCTTTTTTCGATCTTCCCACTAGTCTCACTCCTA
>SEYY01022551.1:2500-5000 GCA_009176605.1 Armadillidium nasatum
ATATAATATTCAAGGGCTGGTCGTGGCATGGCTGCAGGTTTATGCAACCACCACTATATGCAATTAGCTAGTGTGCAAATTATTTATTGGTTTTTATTTCTTAATTTTTTTAATAGGATTAAATATTAAAAAATTGCATCTTATTATAATAACACTCCAATGAAGCATTATTTAATGTAAAAAATACGTCAAACGATTTTGATTAGTTTTTCCAAGCGAAGAAAATACTGTATGTGGTTGCAAAAATTTTGCAAACACATTCTTTAATATATCGGACGAGAGAATTGTTTGTGCCCATTTGCCGCTTGAGCGCTTCTATTAGTACGATGTGGTTGCAAATGAAATACGACCGACCGTTGTTCGTTTATAGTGCAAGAAATATTTTGAAAGAAATTTTAAGAAAAGAATACATATTTCAATTTTTGTTCTCGACAGTTTAGAATATTTTATATTTATTATTATTATACTTATACTAATAATAATAATAAAATAATAATATATAATTATAATAATTAATAATAATTATTATTATTATTATTATTATTATTATTATTATTATTATTATTATTATTATTATTATTATTATTATTATTAAAATTTTCATTGTACAAAGATTCTTCAATGTTTTCGAGGAAAATGGGCATAATATGTACCTAATCCGACAAAATTATAAAGGTTAATTTTTAATTTTTTGTCCTTTGTTTAGGCATAATTTCTCCTGCCTTTCAATCTCAATATGTATGCTACGTATAATATTGTTACCCACACATGCTACTATATAGTCCATCAATCCCGTTTTCTTTATGACATATATAAGCATAATCGACAGTAGCAAACAGTTTCTCGTTGTTAATCGTGTAGAGATGATGTCCTTGTTTATTTTACAATTTATTTGCCTGACATATAAAAAAATAAATAAAAAAATATAAATAAAAAAAAAAAATAAATATAATATAAAAATAAATATAAATAAATAAAAATATATAAAAAAAAAAATATAATTTTTTTTTTTTTAAAAAAAAAAAAAAAATATATAATATATATATATATATATATATATATATATATATATATATATATATATATATATATTATATATATATATATATATATATTATATATATATATATATATATATATATATATATTATATATAATATTATTATTATTATTATTATTTATTATTTATTATTATTATTATTATTATTATTATTATTCTTAAAGAAGCCTTATAACAAATTTATTCAAGAAATTAATATTTTTTTTTAATTTGTTTGTCCGAGGCACTTTTAATGCCTCGTAGTATTAGTGCCACTCGTTGTTACTGTGTTACATTTAGATGCCAGTGTCACTCTGATTTAAATAATAAAAATAATAATAATAATAATAATAATAATAATAATAATAATATGGAAGAAGATGCTAATACAAATAGTAACAAGAGAAAAGAAATAACTAAAAAAATAATTAAGATCGTAACTGTTATTGCGTATATTTCTGGGGTAACCGGGGTGGGACTCCTCATGTCATTATACTACCTCGTATTCTGGGACCCTCACATTGATGGAGTGAAACCCCCCAGTTACCCCAGTTACCTAAAAACCCAGAAAAATGATCCGTTATTTGGTAGTGGTGAGAAGCTCAGATTTGAGAGGTCGACGGGTCAAAAAGATAACGAAATAAATGTTCATTTGAATCAGATGATTGACAGTTTTAAAAAGACTACCAATATCAGTAATAATAATAATAATAATAATAATAATAATAATAATAATAATAATAATAATAATAATAATAATAATAATAATAATATAATAATAATAATAATGATAATAATAATAATAATAATAATAATAATAATAATTAATAATAATAATAATAATAATAATAATAATAATAATAATAATAATAATAATAATAATAAATTTATATATCAAAACTTTTTTAGTTATTATTATTATTATTATTATTATTATTATTATTATTATTATTATTATTATTATTATTCGTAAGAGTAAAAGTTATGATATAGTAGCAGTAGTATTAATAGTAATAATAATAGTAGTAGCGAATATTAGAAATTTATTTAGTGTTATATGGATGATTTTTTTTCTGTCCAATTTTACCCGTCATTCTGCTTTCAGGATTCACTAATGAAATTGACCAATTTATAGACGGAGGTCCTTCGACGGGAGCGAAGATGACAGGAAACGAAATTCCGTCCTACAATTACGAGAGTCTTCCAACTCTGACGGAGGACGACAGTTACGTTGCCAATGATTATGCTAATGAGAGAAAAGTAAGTTCTCAGGATTTTTAACGATTTTTCATGGATTTTTGTGGATTATTTGGGATTTATGAAAGTATGTTCTGTGGATTTTTAATGATTTTTAACGATTTTTATGGATTTTTGTGGATTATTTGAGATTTATGAAAGTATGTTCTGTGGATTTTTAATGATTTTTAACGATTTTTCTTGGATTTTTGTGGATTATTTGAG
>SEYY01022551.1:10000-12500 GCA_009176605.1 Armadillidium nasatum
TGGAGCCCCTTTCCCAGACTCGCAATATTAATTTAACAGATGCTTGTAACAGTAACAGTAACAGTAAGACCAGTTATTTCTGTTACTGTTTCAATATTAACGAAGTAAGGAATATTATAGTAACAGCAATGACACATACTACTGTTACCATGTCAATATTATTGGGTCAGGAACAGTTATAATAATAGTGCATCACTAATATAATAATATTCACTGTTATAATAGTACACGTAAATTTATTTCAAGGATTCTAATGTTACAGTAACGGTATAATATGATATTTGTAACTGATTGACAGTAATATTTAATATTACTTTTGCAGACTAGTAATTAATATTCAGAAATTTCTTATAACATTAATTATATGTTACCATAACATTATAATAAAATAATGAAAATGGTAACAGGAACAGCAAAACTTCCATATTACTGTTGCTGTTATAATACTTTTTTTTTTTTACTTTAACAGTAACACATCATTTACTGTAGTATTTGTTATTATTTTTACAAAAACAGTGCTTTAGCTCTGTGTTACTGTTACGACAACAGTAAAGCTTGATATTATGTTACATTAGGCTGTTACATTTTAAGATTGTTATAAATTCTGTTATGTAATATAATCGAATGTGTGGCGTAGGGTGAGATTGGGATTCAGAGGTGTTTTGGGGTGTTTGGAGGGAGGGGTTACAGTTTCAACGCTATTTCAAATGTACAGAAATTGTTTTGTAAATATGAGCAGATTATTTTTAAAAATATGAATTAAAAGAAGTTACTATTTTTATTGCGCATATTTAAAATATTTTTGAAATAACGAAACTTAAAGTATAATATTTTCTTTTTTAATTGTAAAGTATTTTTATTTTTTAATATATATATACATTAAATATTAAAATATAATATTTTAACGTCTAAAATAACTTATTTTTGGTTATAAATATTTTGAAAACGGTTATATTTAAATTTTAAATATTTTTAAAATAACATATATTAACGTCTAAAATTTTTGTTTTTAAATAAAAGTATTTTAAAAACAGTAATATTTAAATTTTGAAATATTTTTAAAATAGCGTATTTTAACGTCTACAAATTTCTTTTTTAATTATAAGATGTTTAATAAACGGTTATATTTAATTATTTAATATATTTAATATCTTTACAGTAACATTGATATACTGCAAATATTTTTAAAATAACGTATTTTAACTTCTATTTTTTTTTTTTTAATTGAAAAGTATTTTAAAAAGAGTTATATTTCAATTTTTAAATATTTTTAACATTTATATTTACAGAAATATATTTTCAAATTTACTTTAAATTTTAATTTTCTGAATATTTTAAAAGTAAAGTATTTTAAAGTTAGGAAATTTATTCAAATTTAATTATTAAATTTTTGATATTTCAAAAATTTAAAATTTAAATATTTTTTTTTTTTTTTTTTTATTTTAAAAATATATTCAAATTTTTTCTTGATATAAAATATATATATATATATATATATATATATATATATATATATATATATATATATATATATATATATATATATATATATATATATATATATATATATATATATATATATATATATATATATATATATATATATTTATATAAAATTTTAAAGGTTATAAAATTCTTTTAAATTTAAAATACAAATTTTAACTTAAATATAGGTACTACTACTACTACTACTACTACTACACAGATTAAATTTAGAACAGTTTCATTTAATTAAATTCTCAACTTCCATTAACTTGCACGCTTTCAAATTTTGTAAATCGAGGCATGTCGGCTTTTGATTTGGCCTCGTTTTCAGATTTCCTCCAAATTCTGGTGGAATTCTAGTAACCTTGTCTTTATCCCCACCGCACCGGAGGAAACATAAAAAGAATTAAATAAAATAAATAAAAATATTTTTAGAATCATAATTTTGAAGTCTAAATTTTTAATCAATTAACGGTTATAAAAAACGGTTATTTTCAAATATTTGAATTTTTGAATATTAGATTTTTTTATTAGATATTTCGATTTTAGTTAATGGAATGTCCATACATTATACGTAACCCTCAAGAGGGACTTGCGTATGTGTGGGAGGGGCTGGGGGGGGGGGAAGGGTCTTTGATGGTTCAATGAAGTGTTTTATCTTTAAAGTGTCTGAGAGACTTCATTTCTTGGTTTAGGTAATGCTAGAGAGGGAAATGAGGAGAGTCTTTGATACACTGCAAATATTATCTTAACGAATCGTTGGGACAAGTGGCGAAAATGTCACAGTAAAATTTTCTATAGAGAAAAGGCATGTTAAGCATTAGAAAGTCGCTTCACCGATTTATTTTCTAATAAGAAAATAACCCAAATAAATTTGTTGTGACATTTTTGCCACTTGTTCCAACGATTTGTTAGGATTACTTTTTGCAGTGTAGAGAGGGAAACGGGGAGAGTTTTTAATAGTGTAACGAAGTGTTACCTTCAAAAGGGTACTTAGAATTTATTTTTAGAACTA
>SEYY01022551.1:20000-22500 GCA_009176605.1 Armadillidium nasatum
AAATAGAAACGATAAAATCGCGCGAAAATAAAGTAAACAAAATATTTTAATACGCGAGTTAAATCAGGCGAGTAATTTTCTAAGTGTTTTTTTTATTCTCTTTGGTCTCTTTGGTCTCTTTGATTTCTTTGGTTTCTTTGGTCTTTTTTGGTTTCGAAGAAAATTGGTAAAAGGGAATTTTAAAAGCAGCTTAAAATATTAAGTGAAGACTCTAGTTGCTGATTACTTTATATATATATATATATATATATATATATATATATATATATATATATATATATATATATATATATATATATATATATATATATATATATATATATATATATATATATATATATATATATATATATATATATAATATATATATATATATATATATATATATATATATATATATATATATATATATATATATATATATATATATATATATATATATATATATATATATATATATATATATATATATATATATATATATATATATATATATATATATATATATATATATATATATATATATATATATATAATATATATATATATATATATATATATATTTAATTGATGCACTGTAATAATATTAATGAAAAGTTTGGTACTTTTGAGTTTATTAAAAGAACGTTTTTGTTTAATTAAGGAAAAAGAAAGAAAGAATAAGAAGCAATAGTTTTAAACTTACAATCTAAATTGGCTCCAAAAGAACATTATGAAATAAAATTAATGTTTAATGAGGAAATAAATTAAAACTAAAATGAAAGCTCAGAACATTCAGTTTATGTTGAGAAAGTGAGGAAGATGAGTGTTCTCCACTTCATTCTGATGTTACGAGCGAAATAGAAGAAATAGATGTTGAAAAGGACTCATTTTCTATTTTGAGAAAGCTTCGATGAAATGTCGCACAGGTCATCGATGAAATGTCACACAGGTCATCGATGAAATGTCGCACAGGTCATCGATGAAATGTCGCACAGGTCATCGATGAAATGTCGCACAGGTCATCGATGAAATGTCGCACAGGTCATCGATGAAATGTCGCACAGGTCATCATCTGATGAAAATAACCAATTGGAAATAATTGGTGAAGGAGAGCTCAGATATTCTTCATAAAAAAAAGGACTTAAAGAGAAAGATAAGAAACAAACAAGAAATAGAAGCAGTAGTTTAAAAAAGAAAAAGTTAGAAAAAGAAATTAATAATGATATTAAGAATTACTTTTCCTCTCCATTTATGGAAAGAAACTCCACAAAGGACGATAAACCAGATGATTCTATTTGTGGTGGAAAGAGAAAAATAAGTCTAAATATAAACAAAGTTCTCTTCTTGACTTAGATAAAAAAAATACTTGTCTTCTCCTTGTTCAAATGTTTTTAGTGAAAGAATGTTTAGACCAGCAGGAAATATTTCCATTGAGAAAAGAAATCCAATTGGTATATAGATAAACTACTTTTTCTTCACCATAGTTTACAAGTACTTCATTTTAAGTACTAAACCACCAATAATGAATTTATATATATATATATATATATATATATATATATATATATATATATATATATATATATATATATATATATATATATATATATATATATATATATATATATATATATATATATATATATATATATATATATATATATATCACTGAAAATATTATGTAAAAAGGAATTTGAATTTAACAAGGGTTCGTATTTGGCCTTTGTTGATTTGTAGGAAAGTGCTGAACCGTCTGACGAGGAGAATTTTACGGGGTATTCTGGAAAAGTGGTGAATAATAGGATGATGATGAAACTGATAAGGGCAGATAAGAAATACCTACGTCCAGTAATTTGAGTAGGATGAAAAAAAAAAAAAAAACAAATGGACGAAAGCAACTGGTTTGAAGTTATGACGGAGGTGAAATAGAGAAGAGCTGTCGCCCGATATTGTTCATAATTTTTATGAACTACTGCTGTAGGATGGTAAAGAAAAGGGTGGATGGGGAGATCTTCGGATATGGAGACGATCTTGAGTTGATCTCGGAGACTGAGAAGGTCCTGTAAAATAAAAGTATGAGAAATAAAATTTATTAAGTTAGGGATGGACAGAGTAAGGAACGATAATGTGAAGGGAGAGTTGAGGGTATAGAGCATATTGGAGTTTATGGAGAGTAGACAGTAGCGGAGGTTTGGACAAGTTAAGAGGATGAACGACACTAGATATGTAAGAAAATATTATGGATGGATACCTGTAGAAGGAAGTGGAGTGTGGGAGACCAAAGATTAAGGTGGAAGGGAATGGTGTTGATGGAACGTTAGAGAGAAGGTGGAGAACAAAGGCTAAGTTAGAAGACATGGGAGCTAATGATGCTCGACAGTGGGGGGGGTGGAGGGATCTCTTCCGAAACAGCTGATGGGTTTGTTCAATTATAGGAGGATCGGGAGAAAGAGAAAATATATATATATATATATATATATATATATATATATATATATATATATATATATATATATAT